>JANAVB010027999.1:1197578-1279732 GCA_029216955.1 Iris pallida | reverse complement strand
TATATATATATATATATATAATATATATATATATATATATATATATATAAAGAAATATATATATATATATAGATATATATATATATATATAAATATATATTTATATAATTATAATATTATATATATATAAATAATAGAAAACAGAAAAAAAAAAAAAAAAAATAAGTGCAGTAAGGGGGGCTCGAACCCGAGCCAGAGCGCGCGCGGGGGGGTTTAGGGCTAGGTCGGGCTGGCAGGGGGTCAGCCCGACGGTTGTGTAGAGTTAGGGTTAGTTTAATTTAAGGTTTTAAATCTAATAACAGTAAACCCGATATAACAAATCCTGGTCCTGAAGTTAGGGACACAGGTGTCGCGTGTTTGTGCTAAGCACGAACGCACAGGTCGAATTCATTGTGTCCAGACTTACCCCTAGGACGCTCGTGTCCAGGCGAACGTCGTACGTGAAAACGAAACACGCACGACACGTATTTGATGCTGCCACTTACGTGTCCGACTTCTCGATGGGTTTCGAGGGTGCTCGACGGCGGCTGAGCGACGTGGTCGCGGCGGAGTGGTGGCGATCGACTCAGCTCGCTGCGGCAAACTCGTCGACGACGGTGGTTGGCGGTGAAGGTCGCTGTGGAGGTGGCGGTGGGGTATGGCCGGAGTTAGGGTTACGGTGAAGGGAAATGGGGGAGGAGATGGGCTGTGGGGGCGTCGATGGTGGTCGTGGGGTCGTTCTAGGGTTAGGGCTGAGTCTAGGGTTTCGTTTTATAGGGAAGGGAGGTCGGTCGGTCGCCGGGAAAGAAGAAAAATATCGGGGTCGGTCGTCGGCGACGTGGCGGTGAGACGTGGGGGAGGAGAGAGAAGGTCGTGGGGTGTTTTAGGTTTAGGTCCCTAGAGTTTTAGGATTTACAACTAGGTCCCTATCCCAACCAAATGCAAATAAAAATTTGCAACCCGACATTTAAAATAATTGGTTATTTACAAACTGACTTCTAAACAATTCTAAATATTACAAACAGCTAATAAAACATTTTAATAAATTGCAAAACTACCTTAAAACATTTCAATAAATTGTAAAATAATATTTTAGCTATTAAAACTTAATTAAAAATCATTTAATAATTCTAGAAAAATTTCTAAAAATCATAATAAATATTTTAAGGCTAAAAATGATATTAACAATTAATTAACACTTAATTAACTAAAATTTGAAAAACAGGGGCTTACAGAAGTAGAGGGGTCGGTCATGACGATTATCTTCCAGCAACATATCATCTTATGTAAAGGTGATATTTGGCATCAGCTCCATCACACTATGACAATGAAGGCAAGTTACAGGCTCTTCCTCTGGCTTATTGAGGAGTGCTAGACAATTATCAGCTTGCATCAAAGCTTCAATCAACATTTTTCGAGTTTCCTTCGAAAGACGGAGTAGCTCAAAAATTGACAATCTTTCCAGAGTATTAGCTAGTTGAGCCAGTATATCGAAGTGATATGGCTTCTCGAGTCCTAGAACTTGAGTCTTTTTTAATACTTTATCAAAATGGATAGGATATTTTTCTTTGTCGGCTGTCGTCGGTTTGGGAAGAGTTGGTTCTACTGGAGGTGATGAAGCTGATGGAACATTGGCAGTAGGAGAAGATGATGCTTGAGGAGCCTCCAGAGCTAGAGCTGGGTTTTTTTGGCCTTCTGAATAATCTCTTAGGTAAATTCTTCCAGACCTGGTACTAGTTAAGGCTTATTCTTCGGATACAGGTTCGAAGGACACCATATTACAACTCTTTGCCTGGATCTTATTTTTAGAAATTGGACTTCTTTTCATTCTATGGGATAAGGCTGCTTAATACCAAGCTTTTGTAAGCCGTCTTTCTGTTTGAAAGCTTCAAATTGAGTACGTAAAAGTTTTACGGCCTCATTGGTATTTTTTGATAATTTTGGAGCAGTGGATTGATTTGATATGTTAGGAGGAGGTACTGCATGATAAGTACCACCTCCAGCACCAGATTGACTTGGAGCAGCCTGCACTGGTACGGAAGTAGTGTGAGGAGATTGTACTCCCAAACCAATGTTGATGGGAGCTGATGTTGTTACAGGTTCCTGAGTCAGAATCAGATTCGCGACCGGTGGAACTGTATGTTGTGCCATAATCATAGCATGCATGACTGTCATCATCTCAGCCATGTTCTTCAAACTAGCCTCCAAAGCAGCAATTCTTTGCTCTTGATTGTTAGAACTGGAAGCATCTTGATCTTCTGTGGCGACATAAGCAGTCACTTCTCTAGATATTGATGACGAGCTAGTGGAAAAGATGGTCATTCCAAAACTTTCACTATCAGCATCAAAGTCATATAAGGAATTACCCCCAGAATAAGTGATAGGGGTGTCCTGTTGACTGAGAGAATCTTGGTTGGAAGGAAGATTCCTTTGACCGATTGTGTATCGGCTTCTTGATCTAGTATATTGGTATACTCCTTCGCCGGATTCATGAATCCGATCTAAGTATTGTTGACTGGGATTACGGAATGCATTACGTATTGGACATTTTCCACCCCTAGTGCTTCGAGATGCCATATTGATAGGAGCATAGAGTACTTCATCTTCGTCCACTAGGATAGGTTTAGGAGTCTGAACATAATTCAAACGGTCAAAGACAGACCGTTTAGCTGACTGACAACAACATTTGATGACAACTTCATGGTGGTGATTACAATGATGTTCTTGCTGTTGGACCACCGCTGGATGGGATGGATTTACAACCTTCCGCTTCTATATCAAGAGTTCACGAAGATCACTAACAAGACGAGAAAAAGTTGCAGGAATGTTGCCTTTAATGATATTCGGGACATGGTTCCTGTTCTTGAGGTGTCCCGTACCTTGAGTGTACAAGGACGTGCTAAGCTGGTTAGCATAAGTCATAGGATTTTTTACCTCAAAATTATTCCTCTGGTGCAAGTTAGCAACTGGTGCAGGTTGCGCTTGATACATTTTGTGTTTTCCCGAGGTTGACACTAATTGGCACCTGTTGATATAGGTGCTCAAGTCTGACAGGGGTGCTACTTATGCATCTACATGAGATACTAGCAGTTTGTCTTGTCGGGATCTTGAGATACGTAGGATTGGTAGATCATGTCCTGACCTCTTTGGAGTAGGCATAATACCCTTTTGTGTGGAAAGTTCATTCTGAATAGAACTCATTTTTCTGATAGAGATTTGGTTGTCTCTGTTAAGGAGAGTAGAATTTCTATCTGAATCCGCTTTTGTGCTGAGAGGCGCAAAAGCACAATCAGTAGTACTTTCCATCCAGTCAATAACTCGAGCAGAATAAGGAAAAGCCAAAGAGCGTTTGCCTTGATTTAATGATTTTCTATTAAGTTTCTGGCTTGATGACGAAGAGGGAGCCACTAAACAATGTTTTTCTTTACGTTGCACCAATACAGAAATATATGCAGGTTGCGCTAGAGCAGGAATAGGCACAGGTTGCACCAGTGCAGAATTATACGCAAGTTGCGCCAAAGCAGGAGCAGGAATAGGTTGCGCCAGGGAAGAAAAAGCTAAAGGGCACTTTCTTTTATTTTGTCTAGCAGTGTGTCGAGATGATGTCTCCTTCGATTTCAGAATCGAAGAAGTAGAGGAGTCAGCCAAAAGGCTATTTCCTTTAGGTTGCGCCAGGGCAGTAATATGCGCAGGTTGTGCCACGGCGGGAATAGGCACAGGTTGCGCCCAGGAGAAAAAGGCCAAAGGACACTTTTTTTGTTTTGGACAACAGTGTATCGAGACGAAGTCTCCTTCGATTTCATAATCGGAGAAGTAGAAAAGTTAGCCAAAAGGTTATTTCCTTTAGGTTGCGCCAGGGCAGTAATATGCACAGCTTAAGCCACAGCAGGTTGTGCTGTCGAGGACTTAGGAGTCCAGACAGAGCGCGTCTTGCCCTTAACAGTGGCAATAGTGCGCTTGGCACACCCAGCATTGATTATGGCCTCGTAGGCTGTTTGGTCGAATTGAACGACCAGGGTCTTCTGCGTCTTGCCGATCGACGTGGTATCACATTGAGTTGTCACTTTCTCGTCGGAGGAGAAAGTCGTCCCCAGCAGAGTCACCATTTTGTTTGCAAAAAACAAAAAGAAAATTCATATTTCTACAAACTGAGAAAAAGTACAAAGAGTACAATTAATTTCTGTTGAAGTACAACTATAGAAATTTGATCAGAAGACGATCATTTTATCCCTTGGACGATGTGATATCGAAGACACTAGCCTCTGGAGGATGCAACAGCGCTTTAGTAGGAGATTATGATCATTCGTGATGCCTTAAGACTGATTTGAAACTCTATTTATAGAGTTCTTAAAATAACTGTTTAGCAGTTATTCTGGGTTACGCGCACTTCAGGTTGCGCGCCTCCTGTTCACTTGCGCGAGTGGTTGCACCAACTGCTGTGGACGCGTGGCATCATTTGAATGAGATGTGCGTGGTCGTGGGCAATATAGTGGGCACGCTCTGCGAATATGGTGGCTTGCACGCCACGTTACCCTGCTTCTAAATAAAAGTTGATCAGGTGGCGCCAACTAGCCAGGTTGCGCTTGGGCGCAACTCAACAACTGGCACCTTTAACTGGGTCTTTTGTGTTGTACTGATTAATTCTCGCGCATGCACCCTGATACATTATGCGAACTACTAGCTGTCATCTTCAACTTGCGCCTAAGTACATCTTCGCGTACCCTGACATGTTGCGCAAACTGCTAGCTGTCATTAAATCTGACCAAATCTTTTTGAGCTCCGTGTTACGCAAGATTCGAACGGATTCTCCTTGATATGCGTATTGCCAGTTGTCAGGCAATGATGATACCGTTACATCTTCTCGAGGAAGTACGCCACGTGGCGCTCGCGTCATCTGTCTCCTGTGCAACCTGATGATACGCAACTTGATATTGGCACAACCAGATGATATGACTCCAGGAGCGGCGCAGCTTGATTTTTAGCCTCTACAAGCACATAGCTGTGCTTAGCCCGCACAGCTACTGCGTAGCTTCTGCGTCATCTCTGTGCACCTACTGCGAGCTGCTGTACATGCACCTGTGCATGCGAGCCATTATGCATCCGCTGCGCATGCACTTGCGCATGCGACACGCAGAAGATGAGCGCACGAGCGCATCAACTACGTAAAAGGCACCATGCGTCGATGCTGACGTGTACCTACGCATGCGACTCGCGCACGAGCGCATCAACTGCGCATAAGGCGCCATGCACCGATGCTGTCGTGCTAGGTGCAACGTGCGCTAACAAAGCGCCACTTTGCGCCCTTGAGTCCGAGTCTGAGTCCGAGCCCGAGCCCGAGTCTGAGTTCGAGTCTGAGTCGCTAAGCCCCTTCGGGGTTTAGCTCCATAGAAAAATAATCTCATGAGCATGACAAAAAGCATTGATGCTTCTTTGTTAGGTTAGCCTTATTTCCACTAGAAAAATCCCCCCCCCCCCACATGGCACCCACGTGCCTCTCCACATCTCATGTGATTCTCTCAACACAAGCAAAGCTTTATATAAAGATACAATCTATTTGGCCTAGCCAATGTGGAACTATCTTTCTAGTCTCTACGGCAAAAACACCAACAATTTTTGCCGTAGATATACGTAGAAAAAGTAACAGAGACTCAAATGATTGAGAAAATTCTCTCATTTTGATGCAAATAATGTGCTTTTGCAGTAATAATATCGCATTTTTTTATAAAATACTATGAACTGGTGATTCTCTCCTTGTAGCAGAGGCAAATAGTAATGTTCTCATGAAAAATCACAACTCTAGACTAACTAGATCAATGGCATTTCTTGAGGCATAAGCCAACAATTTTGGAATTAACAAAGGTCATGATGGAGGACGTAGGAGAGGAAATAAAAATAAATTTGTGGAAGATATGGTCATGGTTGTCAACCTTATAAAGGTGGAAGCAGTGTTTCACAAAACAATAAATGGAACAAGTGGACAACACACTCTAAAGGGAATTCAAATCCTCAAAATAAATCAAATATGAATTGTTTTGATCCGACTTTTTGAGGATCAAAACGGGAATTAAGTTACAAATAAACAGTTCATGGAGATGCTTGAAAATCCATTTTCCATTGAATGAGCACTCGGTTAATTTATGTTTTATTTCAAGTACTTATAAACTATTTACATTTGAAGTCATATTTTATTTTTGGTTTCCATCATGGAATGTCTAGGCCATGAGAGTTTGTTTTATTGAAAATCTGTATTATAAATTTGGAGTCACATTTCTATAATATGATATTATCATTTGAAGTGCTTAATTATTTCTTATTATATTTATGCTAGCTAGAATATATGTTTATAAAAAATTTCATTTTGCTTCATGTAAACCAAATAGGAATAGTAATGCTTGTCATAAATGTGACAAAGATGGACATTGGTTTAAGCAATGTCAAACTACTCAACAAGATGTTGACAGATTCAAAGAATTCAAGAAAAATGACTCGGATATGTGTTTGGTAGATAGTGCTACAACACATACGATTTTGAAAAATCAAAAAATTTCCCAAATTTAGTATTTGCAGAATATGTTATATTCAAGAAATTTTAAAATAAATTTGCTAAGTTTCAATGATATACGCAAAAATGGGTACTATATTGAAACTAAAAATGATAACAACAAAGAGATATTATGTATCACATCTAATATCGGGAGCAAAAAGCTCACATTAGAAGAATTCTCTTATCTTTCGGTGGGTTTGTATTACACCGCCATTGGTATAACTGAATCTCATATGAACGTGGCAAAATTTAAAGCTAATGATCATGTCTTATGCAACATTTGGCATGACCGTTTGGGTCATCCAAGACAAACTCTATTCAATCAGATCATTTATAATTCTTGTGGACATTTATTGGAAAATCACGATCTTGGCTTATGAAAGAATTACCTATGTGTTCCTCGTTTACAAGAAAGTTTATAACTAGACCATCTTTTCTATAAGAATGAATCTCCTACTTTCTTGTAAAGAATATAAGAAGACATTTATGGTCATATTCACCCTGCTAGTGGTCCATTTATATATTTTGTGGTACTCATAGATGCATCTACTAGGTAGTCATATGTTTGTCTATTGTCTACTAGAAATCTTATATTTTCTCGTCTTTTGGTCCAAATTATTAAACTTAGACTTCAGTTTCCTGATAACTCGATTAAGTCAACTAGACTTGATAATGCTGCAAAAAAATTACCTCACAATTTTTTGATACATCATTAGGGATTGAGGTAGAGCATCATGTTCCCCATGTGCACAAGAAAAATTGGTTAGATAGGTCATTTATAAATATCTCCAACTTATAGCTAGACCTCCACTAGTACAATCTTTTCAATATACAACTTGTTAGTGGTAAACAACCAAATATTTTATATTTGAGAAAGTTTGGATATACAATATATGTCCTAAGTCCATCTCCCAAAAGAACTAAGATGGGTCTCCAATGACGTTTGGAAATATACATTAGTTTGAGTCTTCTTCTATAATAAGGTATTTGGAACCAACGACTAGTGATGTCTTTACTACAAGATTTGATAATTGCCAATTTGATGAGAGAGTATTTCCGTCGTTAAGGGGAGGTAAGCAACAAATTATTCATATAGAACAAATTATTGCTAATGAGCGACGTGAATTGACATAGAATAGGTCTACTCTATCTCATCAAGATCCAAGAACTCCATAATGTGATTATAAGATAAGAAGAATGATACATTTGTAAGAAATTGCAAATCAATTACCTGATGCATTTAATGATGCCACAAAGGTAACTAGATGACATATGCCAGATATGAATGTGCCAGCTAGAATTATTGTTCTAGTTGGACAAAATTTAAACAAGACGGCAAATAAATCTATTACTAAATGTCAAAAGCGTGGTAAGCCTATAGGTTCCAAGGATAGTGCTTCAAGAAAGAGGAGAGCTAATGAAACATCTTATCCTGATAAAAGTTCGATAGTGGATGGAGCTACGAAAACAAATAATGAAGATGTGAATGTCTCCAAATTTATTGAAATGCTTATGGATGCCTCTATAGAGACATAAGTACCTGAAAATGAAGAGATCTCGCTATTACATGCATGTTCAAGTGAATTATGGAGTAGAAAAGTACTTGTCATCGATGACATATTTAGCTATGTAGTAGCTACTGAAATATTAAAGGATAATGATGATTGTGAAAATGAACCACGTAGTATAAAGGAATATCGACAAAGAAAAGATTGGTCAATCTGAAAAGATGTTATTCAAGCAGAATTGAAATATTTAGAAAAACATGATGTGTTTGGACCTATAGTGGAAACACCAAAGGGCATAAACCATGCATGTTAGTTTTAAATGGGTATTCATGAGAAAACGAAATGAGAGGAACTAAGTCGAAAGATACAAAGTCCGACTTGTAGCACAAGATTTCTCTCAAAGTTCTGGAATTGTCTATGTGGAGACATACTCTCCAGTTATGGATGTCATTACTTTTAGATATCTAATCAGTCCCGTAGTTTCTTAAAATTTTGATATGAAATTTATGGATGGTGTCTAACTACATATTTCTACGGAGACTTAGATATTGACATCTATATGAAAATTTCAGAAGGATTTACAATGCCAGAGACTAAGTCAAAAGGGCATGTGTTCAATGAAACTTAGACGATCATTATATGGGTTGAAACAATCCAGAAGAATGTTGTATAATCGTCTTAGTATATATTTGACTAAGGAATGATAATAATCAAATTTGTCAATGTGTCTTCATTAAGAAATCCGAGAATCGATTACCTATAGTAGCAGTATATATGGATGATATAAACCTGATCAGTTCTTCTACAAAATTGGATAAAACTACAAACTATTCATAGAAAGAATTTCATATGAAAGACTTTGGAAAAGACAAATTTTCGGTTTGCAAATAGAACGAAGTTCCAGTGGAGTATTAGTTCATCAATCCCGATATATTAATAGAATTTTAAAACGATTCAGAATAGACAAAGCACATCCACTTAGTACATCTTTGGTTGTATAGAGTTTGGATTTGGATAAACATCCACTCCGACCAAAGGGACAAGATGAAAAATTTCTTGGTCCTGAAATACCGTATTTAAGTAATATTGGAGCATTATTATATCTAGCCAATGCATATGTAGCTTCCCTTCCCGGAAATTGCTTAAAATATTATTATTATTTATTTTATTTAAATGGTGATTATTAGATTTTATAATAATTATTTAATTAGTCATTACGGTAGATGACTTTAACCAGGACAGAGTTTTGGAGTACAAGGCGACTAGTAATCGTGGCACGGATAGTGCCATGGCGTGCTTTGGCTAGTGTACTAGCCCCGGTAGGGAAGACCGAGCCGTAGTGACGTCTTAACTAGGAAAACCATGCCAAATTACGGCTTAACTATTACCGAAGAGTTATTTATTTATTAACTATATTATTGAGTTTTAGGAAAATTGTTTATACCATTTTAGTCCGGACTGGACCCAAACTGAGCCCGAGTCCATGTAGGTCATGCAGCACGTCCAAGGACGTTCGTGTTGGGGAAATTTGGTATGAGGGTGTTTGTGTTTCATTTTAATGATTCAACGAATATTTCTAAAGCATTCGTATTTAAATATCATAAATATTATTATTAGGAAATCAGTGACTTTTGTATAAAATAAGTCTTCGTGTATTTTGGAGTTTTAGACAGTACATAATGGTATATACACCATTATTGATTCATTATATTTCGTTATTATTATTATTATTATTATTATTATTATTATTATTATTATTATTATTATTATTACTGATTATATTTATTTTGTTATCAGACAAATGTTAATATGTATGTTCATATTCATGCTACAGGCTCTACTTTAGGAATAGGAAATAGTGAGAGGATTATTTAGATTGTAGAGGTTTCTATATATATGTATATATAGGAATACATATGAAATTAAATATGTATACATATGGGTATTATACACTGTGGACCTTAACAGTTGCTACAGTGATCAAACCCCCGCCCCCACTGCTCACTTGGCCCAGCATAGCTGAGCCAAGCCCGGACAATTCCCCAAACCGCTCAGTTGAGCAGGCCCGAACCCAGCTTAAGCCAAGCCCAAGCTCTTCCCTACGGAACAGAAAACCCGACCCTCAGGATTTCCTATGCGTGCGTGTACGAATATATAGTCAGCGCAGATGTAAGGAGAGCGTTCGCTCGAAAACCCTAACCACGAGGACCGCCACCACGACCCTAGTCTCACGCACGACCTGGGCGGCGCACCCCCGACGGCCGCGCACCGCCGACGGCCACGGCCGCGCGGATACACAGCGCGTGCGGGTCGCGAGCAGCAACGACAGCAGCGGAAACAGGCGAGGGGCTGACTTCGCGATGAAAAATCTCAGTGATGGTTCGATCGTTTCGCGAGCCATGAACTCTGGTATGATCACAATATGACCACCTTTAATCCCTGTCAACTAGTTTAATTTTTAGTGACCCGAGACTCGAGATAAATCGAGTGGAAGTTGACGAAAAACCTGTCCCGAAACAGGACGTTAACAAGTCCAATCACCCATATTCGAGGATCGATTCCGATCGATCCAGTGACTGTTTATAAATTCTACTTGAACACGCTTTTAGACAACATATAGGGCTTCCCAACCCCTTTTGTGGATTTAGAAATTATCGACTACGTGTCGAGAAATCCGATCCCGAAGTTAACCGAAAACCTATTTTTAAATTCAATAAAATTGTTCCACACGACGTGCGTCACGCCAATCGGGACGACGTGGTCGCGAATCGAAAGCATCAAAAGCTGCGTAACGGTTTCGTGGTCGTGTGGGCTTTGACGAAATTTAAATTGGTCGCGTGTGCGCGACGAATTTGATGCGTATCCGTCGAAATTTCCCGTATCGTGCACTTTGCAAATTCTCCAATTACTTTGTGCACGCACATCAGATCGAGACTAAACTTGCGCCAACAGAACCGTATCGTTTTTCTGGTCCTGTATGCCAAGTTTGGTCCGATTCTGAGACCGTTGATAAAATCGTCATTGTGCGGGCCCTACGGTCCCATTCAACGGGCGATTTTGTGCACGGCCCGCCGAAATCCAACTTTGGACGTACGGTCGGGTTCGTATCGAAAAACTGGATCCGTAAACATGTAGTTTGACGACTTTAGAGACTGTTGACTCTGGCACGCTTTTTGGTGCAAAGTGGGTCCAACGGCGGACATCGTTTTTGTCCGAAATTACCGTTTTGCCCCTGTGTCCAGAATTGGACTTAAGAACAGGCAATCCTAGCTAATTGGACTATTCTGAGATCATTGGTATTGTCTATTTCAGCTTCCGAGGACTGTTGTACGGGTTTTGACTATTGTGGCATATTGAGTGATTTGGATCATCGGTTTCAACAGCACAGGACCACAGGCGAGTACAGTTTATTGTTTGCATTTCGATATTGATCTTTACTATATTTCATTAATTGGTCATTAGTTATGTGATATTTTTATACTCTATTATAAATTGTTGAGTCGGGAATGAAAAGTACCAAGGATGTGTGATCCGACCATAGACAGTGCTTAGACATTGTAGACAGTGCTTATTTTTCTGCAAGTAGACATTGTAGACAGTGCTTATTTTCCTACAAGTAGACATTGTAGACAGTGCTTATTTCCTGCAGTAGACATCGTAGACAGTGCTTACTTTTCTGCAGTAGACATCGTAGACAGTGCTTATTTTTCTGCAAGTAGACATCGTAGACAGTGCTTATTTTTCTGCAAGTAGACATTGTAGACAGTGAGTAGACATTGTAGACCGTGCGGTGTAGTACCCCAGACCGATCACATATCAAAGGTACTTCAAACGGTGGAAAGTATATTGGTCTATTTATTACTATTGATTTTTCTTACGGTTTTACTGATATTTTCAAAACTCATGATTGATGCCTAACCCTTGTCTTATAGTCATTTTCTTTATTTGAAATTGTATTCAGTGAATTGTGCTCGTTCCATTCCTGACTGGAAACCAACATTTTCAGGTTAGCCGCGGTTTCACTTAGCTTGGGGAGTGACGGGAATACTTGCAGACAAAGCCTAGAGACTAGATAGATAGTTGAGTTGTAGTCATTCATTTATTTGTACAAGTTTATATTTTTCTACAAATGTAAAACTTGTGATCATTGTAAGTTAAATTAATTATGTGAATGAGCATTATTTGTGAATTTGATCTACATGGCCGTGACAGCGTTCTACCGCCGACTCTGCGGCGTAGGCTGGCTTGGACACGTCTCGTATCCGTTTAAAAAAAAAAATGGGTGCGGGTCGTGACAAGTTTTTGTGGTGGCCCATACAGGTCTGTCTTCACAAATCTTGTGAACTCGTGATAGTACTTAAGTTAGCCGTACTATTGCGAGCCTGCGACTAGAAATGCTCATTCACGAATTAGAAATTAATTTAATTTACGAGAATGACTAGGACTAGGAGTCCCTTATACGAATTTACTGATGGGTAGTTTAGGCCATGGAATTTAGATAAGGAGTTATTAATTTTGATAGTTTGTCAGATCCTCATAGGTACACTATTACCTCTTGATTGGAAGATATGGTCCAATGTGGATAGATTATTCACTTGGAGAGGCAGAGCTTCCTGGAATTGATGATCTCGCCTAGATAAATTATTCAATTCCTTCTCCTTGCCTTTAGATATCATCCTCATATCTTAGTCCGAATTGCCTATTTAGTTCCTAATTTGCCTAAGAATTATTATTATTTTTATAAAATTTCTGATTATGTTACCCATGTATGAACCTCGAGTTAGTTCGATTCAAGTTTTTTCTCAAAGGTTGAATACACATAGAATAGATACTAGAATGCTTGTAATCCTTTTGTTTTCAGTTACTTCCTCCATGATTTAATCTTATTTTAAAGATTGTGACAGATAGGACAATTATTTATGCCTTATTACATAGTCGACTTGTTTGAATCTCTAGAAGCCAGGATTTGTTTACAGATTTTAGTTAAAGGAATGTTAGTTATCTCATAATGGCAGGACAGCAGCGCACTGTCACCATTCATTTGAATTATAGAGACTATGAATTCACTGCAGCCAGCAGCGCACTGGCAAGGCACGACCCCTAGAGTTGAAGTCAGTCTAAGAAAATATAGGTTATAGGACATTGCTAAAACTATGGCTAGTGGTCCTCCTTGATCGTAGTTACCCTGGTGTCGAGAAAATGTAGAGTAATTGATAGCTTATCACCCCTGAATCACGGAACCAAGAGTTTACCACCGCCCGGGTATACGGACGAGGCATAACTCTCGGTGAAATGACTTCAGACATGATTACAAGTTAGGATACTATAGAGGATAGGAAAATGCCCTGTATGTCCCCTAGGATCCAAAACCAATACTAGAGGAAGTTCTGTAAGTTGGGTAGCACGTCTTCCGATCTAGCATCCCGTGGTCCTTGTGACCTATTGACGAGAATATTGATTGACGCTAACAGGTTTACCCGGAATATAGAATTTAGAGATCATAACCCATTAGTCGACCAAGTCTTTGTGGATAAGAAGATAGTAGGAAGACTGTATAAGCAAGAACATCGGGTAAGGTTTGATTCTCACAAACTCGACACGCTTGTGCCTTCTCTCAAAAAAATCTCGCATACTTGTATTTTGACTACCTTAACCACTGCTGCTATTACAGCCTAGCTTTGCAAGCTCACTCTGTTCTCGAGCTTGATTCAAGACATGTGTTTAGTGGGGACGCCTATTAACATATTGTCTACTCAGAATCTATGTATTACGGTCTGATCAACCGTAGTGCACTCGGTTCGCTCTCTAATTGATTATCCTACGTGGATGGAGATATAGGTATCTAGGATCTCATCCGCGACTGCTTGACAATTCCTCTCGAATTATACGTCCGCCCTTGAATTACGTGATTGTATTCAGTAACATCTTTCTTGAACTCTTTCTTGTTTTTGCCTTTCACTGATTTGGAAGGACAGAAGCTCGTAATTGGTAGAGGGATACCGCGTATTCCCAGGGCCATTGTAGTTGTATACACAAGGGTAGTTATCGTCAGCCAGACATGTGAATGAGTTACTCGTTCTCCTCTCGACCCTAAACTGTTATTGGGACTTTCAAACCATCTGAATTTGAGAATGATTAGGGTTTTACCCTTAGTTGTAATGCCAACCCAGAAGACTATATATTCTCAAGAAACAATTCATTGTGTCTCTAAATGTTTTCTTGAATATTGCCTTTACTTTCAACCCTTATGTCTTAACTCGACCGTCCCTCGACCAAAGCCCACAGTTTAGACATGAGATGAATAGACAAGGCTAAGGACAATAATTTACCGTGACTATGGTAGGCACTCATCCCGAGATTGATCTCCAACAAGTATTACCCTAGTCACGTAAATTTTTTTTTTATTAAAGCCTAACTAGTATTGGAACACCATAGTCACTAGCTTACCCATACCATAACTTACATACCTGTCATATTATGATCCACCAGTTGACAACAACAATACACGATCACTACAACTCTTATGATGATAGTCTGGCAGGTTGACACAAATAGAAATTCACGACTTCGTTGTTAGAAATCTTTTCTTATGATGTGCCTTAGAGAATGGTTACCCCGTCAATAACTTTTGTATGCTGTGGATGTGTACGTTCCTCTATTTCTTTGACCCTGTGTCATGGTACACACTCGTTTTCTATTTATGGAGGAACGATCCTTGACTTGACTTACATCTACCGTATCCCGTATATTATGCCTTATGCTTATTGACAAGAGTCGAGGTACAATATTCGGACTTTTGAAATCCTTCTAACCTCATTATTCCAAAAAAAAAAAAACTATAGCTTAGCTTCTAAGGTGGGTAGACTGTAAGCCTTCTAAATTCAGGACATACCAGGATTACCGAGTGATTAGAATAATTTCCATTAGGATGATTAGTAGTGCCCTTGGAATCCCACTTTTCATTTAGATCATTTTGTGATCCCGGCCGTGTCATTAATATTCGGAGCACGAGACCAGTTGTTATCTCCCAACAAATTTTACATGCAAGATCTAGACAAGTCTACCTTCATTTAGGTATATCATGTCCCACTCAAACCCGTCACCTTGTACTCTATTTCTGTGCTACGACTTTCGGGTTAAAAGGATTAGCCATAACCTTTACCGTAATACCGGTATATCTTCCGATTTCCATTAGAGCCTCAAATTCGACTCATTCCTTCGACCAAATATATGGTTGTGACCTACTCGAAGCCCACTATGCACATGCCACTAGTGTGCCAATCAATTGAGGCCTCATGTGCTACTTAAACACAAAAGTCACTGAAGGTGCATTTGGGATTATGGACCTAGCTAACCAACCCGATTAGCAACTAACTCAACCACTTGGAAGGAACCCTATTCTAGGTTACCCTAACCTAGTAGAAATAGGCTTATCTTAGGATCTTGTCCAGTCCATATAGAGACTGAAATCCGAGGTTCGTCCAACCAACGACTGATGTCCAATTGGGAACCCATTAAGACCCGGTAATACCCATTCATACATACCACCACAGTTGGACTATAAAATCGAACCTTCCGGAATAGGTCCCTATACCCTTTATGTTGTCTCCCTTCTTAGAATGTGAAGTCGTTCGTAACCCTTATTCCATCTACCTGGAAGTTGCGATACGATCTTGCATTGCATTTATAACCCCTGTTCGTGTGTTTAAATAACCACGGAAAGGATCACAATCTTGATTTCTCAAATTCCGTTCTATTTTGGAACTTGTTTAGATTAAATTCGAGAACGGAACTTCTGTATTGCATGGATCGCAGGCCACTCTATCTAACGAGGGGCTCTTCGACGTAGATAGTAACTGAATTAGAGCAGCCATTCTAGCAAATAAGTCAAGGATTCATAGACCTTCTTTCTAGCTGCATCATTAGATACTCTCTACCACTCTTGAAACTTCCTAATTACCCTCGGTTATTCTTCCTTATTTTTCCCGTCCTTCTTATTTCAGAGCGACGAGGGATCATACTTATTAGAGTTTACTAATATTTCTTAACTACTTGTGTAAATTATAGCAGGTTAGATTTTGGGGTTGCTTGATAGATATGAGAGGATTACAGATGCTCTATACCGTAGATATCTATTTTAGCAAGTAGATTGGATGATTATAAAGTTTTAGTGACATGAGATTTGAAGGAGTAGGGTGACCAAAGGTGGGTAGAAGTCCTCAGAGTTCTGTAGTTACAAAATGACTAGGAGGAGGACATAAACCGTCTGGAGGAATTAAAAATTTAAGGAGATTAAGTTTCCGGTAAACTTCTTATTGTAAGGAATAGTTATGGATTAAAATTTCGAGGACGAAATTAGTTTAAGGTGGGTAGATTTGTAGCTTCCCTTCCCGAAAATTGCTTAAAATATTATTATTATTTATTTTATTTAAATGGTGATTATTAGATTTTATAATAATTATTTAATTAGTCATTACGGTAGATGACTTTAACCAGGACGGAGTTTTGGAGTACAAGACGACTAGTAATCGTGGCACGGATAGTGCCATGGCGTGCTTTGGCTAGTGTACTAGCCCCGGTAGGGAAGACCGAGCCGTAGTGACGTCTTAACTAGGAAAACCATGCCAAATTACGGCTTAACTATTACCGAAGAGTTATTTATTTATTAACTATATTATTGAGTTTTAGGAAAATCGTTTATACCATTTTAGTCCGGACTGAACCCAAACTGAGCCCGAGTCCATGTAGGTCATGCAGCACGTCCAAGGACGTTCGTGTTGGGGAAATTTGGTATGAGGGTGTTTGTGTTTCATTTTAATGATTCAACGAATATTTCTAAAGCATTCATATTTAAATATCATAAATATTATTATTAGGAAATCAGTGACTTTTGTATAAAATAAGTCTTCGTGTATTTTGGAGTTTTAGACAGTACATAATGGTATATACACCATTATTGATTCATTATATTTCGTTATTATTATTATTATTATTATTATTATTATTATTATTATTATTATTATTATTATTATTATTATTATTATTATTATTATTGATTATATTTATTTTGTTATCAGACAAATGTTAATATGTATGTTCATATTCATGCTACAGGCTCTACTTTAGGAATAGGAAATAGTGAGAGGATTATTTAGATTGTAGAGGTTTCTATATATATGTATATATAGAAATACATATGAAATTAAATATGTATACATATGGGTATTATACACTGTGGACCTTAACAGTTGCTACAGTGATCAAACCCCCGTCCCCACTGCTCATTTGGCCCAGCATAGCTGAGCCAAGCCCGGACAATTCCCCAAACCGCTCAGTTGAGCAGGCCCGAACCCAGCTTAAGCCAAGCCCAAGCTCTTCCCTACGGAACAGAAAACCCGACCCTCAGGATTTCCTATGCGCGCGTGTACGAATATATAGTCAGCGCAGATGTAAGGAGAGCGTTCGCTCGAAAACCCTAACCACGAGGACCGCCACCACGACCCTAGTCTCACGCACGACCTGGGCGGCGCACCCCCGACGGCCGTGCACCACCGACGGCCACGGCCGCGCGGATACACAGCGCGCGCGGGTCGCGAGCAGCAACGACAGCAGCGGAAACAGGCGAGGGGCTGACTTTGCGATAAAAAATCTCAGTGATGGTTCGATCGTTTCGCGAGCCATGAACTCTGGTATGATCACAATATGACCACCTTTAATCCCTGTCAACTAGTTTAATTTTTAGTGACCCGAGACTCGAGATAAATCGAGTGGAAGTTGACGAAAAACCTGTCCCGAAACAAGACGTTAACAAGTCCAATCACCCATATTCGAGGATCGATTCCGATCGATCCAGTGACTGTTTATAAATTCTACTTGAACACACTTTTAGACAACATATAGGGCTTCCCAACCCCTTTCGTGGATTTGGAAATCATCGACTACGTGTCGAGAAATCCGATCCCGAAGTTAACCGAAAACCCGTTTTTAAATTCAATAAAATTGTTCCACACGACGTGCGTCACGCCAATCGGGACAACGTGGTCGCGAACCGAAAGCATCGAAAGCTGCGTAACGATTTCGTGGTCGTGTGGGCTTTGACGGAATTCAAATTGGTCGCGTGTGTGCGACGAATTTGATGCGTATCCGTCGAAATTTCCCGTATCGTGCACTTTGCAAATTCTCCAATTACTTTGTGCACGCTCATCAGATCGAGACAAAACTTGCGCCAACAGAACCGTATCATTTTTCTGGTCCTGTATGCCAAGTTTGGTCCGATTCTGAGACCGTTGATAAAATTATCGTTTTGCGGGCCCCACGGTCCCACTCAACGGGCGATTTTGTGCACGGCCCGCCGGAATCCAACTTTGGACGTACGGTCGGGTTCGTATCGAAAAAATGGATCCGTAAACATGTAGTTTGACGACTTTAGAGACTGTTGACTCTGGCACGCTTTTCGGTGCAAAGCGGGTCCAACGGCGGATATCGTTTTTGCCCGAAATTACTGTTTTGCCCCTGTGTCCAGAATTGGACTTAAGGACAGGCAATCCTAGCTAATTGGACTATTCTGAGATCATTGGTATTGTCTATTTCAGCTTCCGAGGACTGTTGTACGGGTTTTGACTATTGTGGCATATTGAGTGATTTGGATCATCGGTTTCACCAGCACAGGACCACAGGCGAGTACAGTTTATTGTTTGCATTTCGATATTGATCTTTACTATATTTCATTGATTGGCCATTAGTTATGTGATATTTTTATACTCTATTATAAATTGTTGAGTCGGGAATGAGAAGTACCAAGGATGTGTGATCCGACCATAAACAGTGCTTAGACATTGTAGACAGTGCTTATTTTCCTGCAAGTAGACATTGTAGACAGTGCTTATTTTCCTGCAAGTAGACATTGTAGACAGTGCTTATTTTTTGCAGTAGACATCGTAGACAGTGCTTACTTTTCTGCAGTAGACATCGTAGACAGTGCTTATTTTTCTGCAAGTAGACATCGTAGACAGTGCTTATTTTTCTGCAAGTAGACATTGTAGACAGTGAGTAGACATTGTAGACCGTGCGGTGTAGTACCCCAGACCGATCACATATCAAAGGTACTTCAAACGGTGGAAAGTATATTGGTCTATTTATTACTATTGATTTTTCTTACGGTTTTACTGATATTTTCAAAACTCATGATTGATGCCTAACCCTTGTCTTATAGTCATTTTCTTTATTTGAAATTGCATTCAGTGAATTGTGCTCGTTCCATTCCTGACTGGAAACCAACATTTTCAGGTTAGCCGCGGTTTCACTTAGCTTGGGGAGTGACGGGAATACTTGCAGACAAAGCCTAGAGACTAGATAGATAGTTGAGTTGTAGTCATTCATTTATTTGTACAAGTTTATATTTTTCTACAAATGTAAAACTTGTGATCATTGTAAGTTAAATTAATTATGTGAATGAGCATTATTTGTGAATTTGATCTACATGGCCGTGACAGCGTTCTACCGCCGACTCTGCGACGTAGGCTGGCTTGGACACGTCTCGTATCCGTTTATAAAAAAAAAACGGGTGCGGGTCGTAACAGCACAAAACCAGATATTACATTTTCTATTAATTTATTATCTAGATATAGTTTTGCACCTACATTTAGGCATTGGAACAGAATTAAAAACATATTGAGATATCTTCGTGGAACAACTGATATTGGATTATTTTATTCATGTGATTCCACTAACAATTCTTGTCTAGTTGGTTATACAGACTCAGGTTATCTTTTTGACCATCATAAGGGTTGCTTCGAAATATTTTTTATATTTCTTAACAACCATGCAGCTATATCTTGACAATGAACAAAGCAAGGTTCAGTAGCAACTTCCTCTAACCATACAGAATTAATTGCATTACATGAAGTAACAAGAGAATGTGTGTGGTTGAGATCTACCATTCATCATATAAGAGTAAATTGTTAACTACCCACAGTTACAAATGAGCCAACAATAATATTCGAAGATAATTCGGTTTGCATTGCCCAAGTCAGAGAGAGATTCATCAAAGGAGATCGAACCAAGCACCTTCCACCAAAATTGTTTTATGCACATGAGCTACAAAAGACAATAGTGATCGAAGTCAACCAAGTAAGATCAAATAAAATTTTAGTCGATTTGTTCACCAAGGTACTACCAAAGTCCTAAATTGGTACACAGAATAGGCATGCGATGACTTAATCATCAGACCAACTAGATGTTACATATCTTTTATATCGAGGGGGAGTATGGCTTGTAAAGAATATTTTTGAGTTTAACGCGTTGTACTCTTTTTCGTTAGCTAAGATTTTTTTCACTGAATTTTTTTTAGTAATGTTTTAATGAGGCAACAAATGCGCATACACCACCAACTAATTTATGATGAATATCCAATAGGAAGTGTTGTAAATATGGACACATTATTATTTGGTCTACATAACCTGTTTTTGGTTTATCCATAACCTTTGCCATTTGGTTATCCATAACCTATGTCTTTTGTCATTTCTCCCTTAATTATCATCATGATGTTAACCTCCATTGTAAGCCTATATAAAGGATTATTCCCAAGTTGATTGAGACAAGTGAATGAAGAAACAATGTCCTCCATTTTTCTATCTCCATATATATATATATATATATATATATATATATATATATATATATATATATATATCATTGTTCTCCTTTTTAGGAGCCCATTTCGTTCTCTTCTTAGCATTTACTATTTCTAGGGAAACTAATCAGCTCAGCCTCTTGTCCAGGTCCTAGTGAATAAGAAAACATCAAGCACGAGTGAAATTGTACGTGTGAAATTGTACGTGATGCATTCTCTGTTCGTCTTACAAGCATTTAAGTGAACATAATTAAGCCATGAAGTTTTGTCTCAGGTTGCTACATCTCTTCATGATAACTACAGAGCTATTCTTGTGAGAGAGAAGACTTTTGACGCACGGGATTTGTACATGTTGTATTGCATGTCATTTTGGTCCGATGTTCCCAATTTTCACCTACACGCCTCTTCCGTAGTTCGTTTTCCGGATTGTCCGTCTAACCAATGAGGTTATACATCTCATTTACCACAGGAGCCAGATGAGATTATACATCTGCTTTTGTCATGCAATTTAGATTAACAAATCAATGTCTTCATAGGGTCTGATACGATATTTTTTGAGCTTCAAGATGTGGCTGGTGTGGTAGTCACTATCGGGAAGTATGTCACATCTAAAAACAAACATTGATATCAATGGGAATGGAACACTTTTTAGGTTTTGGATCGAATCTCAATTTGATAACAACATATTTGTAGGTTCCAAATCTGCCCAAATATTATCTGCCCAAATATTTGATTTAATGGATTTAAAAAATCTGTACTAAATATTTATTTTGACTATTTTAACTATTTTATAATTTTCTATTACCTAAAATATGGTCTCTTATTTTAGTAATAGGGAGATTCAGGGCGCTTGTCTAACACAACAGGAGGAGATGAAGTGTGCGAGGAGAGATCGCTATGAATGGGGTGAATATCTTCGAGTTTGGTGAGGGTTTTCAAACTTTAGACAAAGGATTCAACATAGTTCTTTATCAATCTTTTATCGGAAGTTATATAGATTGAAATTTGTCCAAGTGACGTAGTCACCAAAAATACCTTGTTTGATCTATTCGTGGTAGATTGGTTTATTATCTTCAGGTGGGTTGACAATCTTCCGCTTCCGTGGCCGAAACTGGTTCAGGTCATGCATGGATTCCCAACACCAGGTTAGTTGTTCAGCTTCATTTTTACATCAGAAATCTGTACACTCAAGACTTGAGGATATTTGGTTCCAGATTTGAACCAAGTTACAAATTACAAATTATCTCAAGATGTAAGCTTTCACCTTGGGGGTGAATCGAGTCACCCAAACCACCCTCCTGAGGGGTGATCTTTTCAGGACAATTATGAGAAAGTATTGAAGGAAGTAAGAGGCAGCAAGTCTGGTTATGCTACAATCAGTTATGTTCATATTCCAGATCGCAATTTATATGGGGCGTAATTTTGTACTCAAAGCATAGAAATTTACAGAACCAAAAGCACCTGGAATTGGAATTTCCTTTAAACACCAAGATACCTCTTGTCAAGCTTTCTAATTGGTAACTAAAAGAACTCAACACCAACAATTCCCAGTATCATGCAGTTGTAGAGAGACCATGTCTATATAACTGATAAAAGGTATGGGTGAAGCAAAGACGAGTATTTCACGATGTGTACTAGTTGAGCAATATATACAGAAGATCGTGCATAATGCGGGTCACAGCTATATAGTCACATCTCTACCCCTCCTTGCTGACATTCTTTACATAGCCTTTCTAGCTTTCTCTAGATCAGGAAGATCTGAAAACAAAACAAGTAATCAGGTTTAGAAACAACAGTGGCAAAGGTGCAGAGCCTTTGAAGTTGTACCTAGTTAAAAGGCTCGAAAACGCTTCAAGCCTTCAAGATTTAATTTTGTAACCTATTGTAGCACAATTTATGTTATTTCCAGATTGCGGAGCTAATATGGCCAGACATGATAGCTTAACAGGAATAGAGTCTTCAGTGTTTACATAATTACAGTCATGCAGATAAGAACATATATGTGGCGGGAGCAGATCAGATGTCCTCATTATTCTATGCCAATTCTGTCACCTATTCTTAGCATGTGACAACTACTTTTTGCATCCATAATTATAGGAGCCGAGTAAAGGTGTTACATGCTGAGAACAAGTGACAGAATTGGTATAGAATAATGGGGACAGCATATCCGTGGCACATGCACTTACTTAATTTTCCTAAGATCAGTAAAACTTTCTACATTCCATAATTTTTCTTACCCTGAATAGTTCGAACTAACCTTCAATTTATTAACTACCGAAACTACTATAAGTTCTTTTATAGAGATTTTTAGAGATGATTAGGCATGTTCATCATATATTCATGTAATGATATTTGCTTTTAATGTGAGTATTTTAGCTGTTGCATTAACCATGATTGTTCTCTTGGGCACTAAGGTACAAAAGTATAAGCATAGAGAATAATGCAACTTCTTTTAACATACTAGTTTTATCAAGGATTCTAAATGTTTTTTATTTAAAACTATTATCCAAATTCTGAATTATAAGTATGTTCATGTAAAATATATGCGCAAACAATACATTAATTCCTTTCTGCACAGCTCAATCCATACAGTTGGTTGTTAACTTCATAGGACTCTTCATTTATGAAGTCATTATTATCAAGCACTCAATGCAGTACGATCATACTAGCAATAAAGAACTCTAGAAGAAAGGATGCTTACAAAGCAAGTCATCATCGTCACTGCCTTCTTCCTGCAATTGTATGAGAGAATTGTGACATTACATATGATGGCACACCACCAAAAACACATAAAATGGAAGAAAAAGGAAAGTAATACAATTGATCATACCCCAACATTATCGTCATCATCATAAGCAAAAGAATCAGCTGTAAGAAGACAAGTGTCAGATCCAAGGTACAGAAGGAAGTCAATGAAGGTTTTACAATACATGGTAAAAAAAAGAATTTTTACTTGATCCTAAACAAAATACAGAAAATAGTTTTCTATATGAAGAGTCTCATGTCCACTTTTTGCAATGGCATCTGCCTAGAGACCTAAGCAAATATATTAGATCAAGGGATATCACCCTGCAGTCAATTTGGACAAGGGCCAGAAACACAATAAGTCAATGACCCCAGGAGACTTGTAATTTCGGTCTTGGACAGACATACACAGAGAAACTGTAATTACATGTAACAATGGATGAACCATTATGAACAGTTCTATAGAATACAAATAGGCTATATTCCATCTATTATAAATGGGAGTCTGCAACAGTTGCATAATGTGAATATAACAACAAACCGACTCCAAGCATTAGCTATTTTCATATATAACAGTAGTACAAGAGAATATTACATGTAACTAATACATAATATTTGTAGTGTCACCTTATCTGCATCTGTCATACACAAATGCACTTATACGTATGTGTCTGTGTAAGCATGCGTGTGTGTGTTCCATAGATGCAAATGAGTGATCTTTTATTATTATTCAGGACTGATCCTTTAGCAAAATGATGGGATTAGGGGGGTGGTGTGAGGGGAGTGGGGGTGTTAGTCTAGGCATGATGGTTGGAGAAGTGGAGTGCCTCCAGTGGTTTACGGGAGTGTAAGATACTTTGATTGAAGGATTTTTTGTTTTGTTTACATGGCTGCTACACAAGTAGTCATGCTTTATGGATATGATAGACAGGTAGCCTTGAAATATTAGAAGAAAGTGTGCATAGCCAAAAAAAGACAAAAAAAAAAGAGTAAAGTTTAATCATAAGATATTACAAGATATGGGGATAAATGTAATTAAGGGTATCACTATGCTCAACATGTTAGAGACTACAGTACGGAATTCAGATTACTTTCATTAGGCTTAGGTATAGATACGTAGGAGGCTAGTACTCTAGCCAACCTAGAATTAAAAGAAGTATAGACTACTAAGGAACATAAGGATGAAAACCTATACAATGTCACTATTCTTACACCCCCCCTCAAACTCACAATGAATCAACCAATGATGCTATGTAGAAAATATGTATTATTGCGACAGCTGCGCTGAGCCAGGAGGTTGTGGACGGATCCCCTAAAACTGATGGACTGACATGCCACTACAGATGTTTTCATAGACGGCGGTGGAGGTGCCATCACTCATGAGCTTGAGGGACAAATCCCCCAGAATAAGAGGGGACTTACATGCCACTATGGATGTGTTTCTCAGATAGCAGCCAAAAGAGGAATGACAACAATGGGAGAATGCAGAGAATTTATTGGTGAGGATCACAACGAAACACTAAAATTTAACGAAATTGCAGAAAATTGTAATCAGGTCGCATTGATCGAGGATGGTTGGAACAAGCTGGAAATAACCACGGATGACCTGAGCCAAAGAGCTTGGTAACGGTATAGATATAGTTGTGACAAGTAGATGTATTTTCATAGAACATGTTGCTGGCAACCAAATGGAGGAGATCGTGGATGAGACTAGAAATCAAAGTAACAAATGTCAGAGGGAGGACAATCTCAGGTGGACAAGGGCTGCTGCAATCAAGGGCGAGAACATCATGCCAATGGAAACTATAAAGAAGAAAAGATTGGACAATGGTTGAGGTTGGAGCAAGTGACTGGATCGTGCCAAATTGAGGCCAGTAGGTAGTTGGGAGCAGCGGTGGGCGGTTAGAGTTAGGGATGTCATTTATACATTTCTTCAGAAATTTGGGAGTAGTGGTCGGTAGAGCAGAGATTAAAGATTGAGACAATGAGTGGTCAGTGAGCTGCTCGAGGATGGCCGCAAGTAGCTGAGGACCTGGTTATTGAGTGAGGAGCATTGCATGATGCAGCATTGGACACCGGGGGTCATGGTGGAGGGTGCATTGGCTGAGAGCGAGGGACTCAAAAGAGTTGTTTTCTAATCATTCACTTGAGGAATTCGAGCAAAGAGTTGATGAGTAACAAGTACTGCATGTACTTGAAGAGGCCGATGTAGTATATTATTGTACTTGGTGGATGCAATGTTGTCAAAATCGACTCAGATCGTAAAATCGTAAAGGGATCCAGATCAGATCAAATCGGGATACGGCCCGCGAACCGTAAGATTCTTGATTAGTTCTATAAAAAAAATTCAAGTAAATATGAAAAAATATGGACAATTCAAATATAAGATATGTCATACATAATTGCTAAATATATCCACAAAACAAGTAGGTTTTAACATATCTCATGCACAAACAAGTGAACTCACTCAAAAACTATAGTTAGTACGATCCTAAAATGTTACAAACCCAAAAACCATAATATTTGCATTATAGATGTTTCCTATCCTTCTCTACAACCGTGCAATGCTCCTATTGCACATCATTTTTCTTTCACATCTTCCAAAACCAAAGAGAAAAGGAATAGAAAAGAGCACAATTTGAAAGTCACCTCAAATGGAATACCCTAAATCACAACCACCACATGCTTCAATCTTCCTAAATCGTAGAAGTCCACCGCAACAAAATAAAACAGATTCGGAGAAACGAGAATGAAGAATTGATTTTTTTTTTCTTCTCAAACTTAGTTTTGGAAGAAGAGAAAGAGCACAAAAGAAAATTTTGATCTAATAGAATATTAGCATACAAAAATATACAACTTATAATTGCAACAACAAAATATGGTCCCAACCACATATTGGGTCCGCTTAGGTCGGGACCTTCCGATCCGGGTCGAATCCCGATCCCACAACCCGGATCGTAGGATCCATGTGATCCGGATTCGATTCTTGTCCAGATCCATGTATAGGATCTGGATTGCAAAGAGTCAAAATCGGATCGGAGCGTAAGATCCAAGATCAGGATCCTAACAACAAAGGATCAATGTATGGAATCCGGATCGCAAAGTGTCAAAACTGATCAGACCGCAAGATCCATCTGGATTGTAAGATCCTAACAACAAAAGGCGGATGGATCAACCAAGATGTCGATGTTGCAAGTAGCTTGCTCGTGAATGGAACTGAACGAGGTTGAAGGAGCTCGGGGGAGGCTCTCGGAGGAGGTAAGCTGGATTTTCCAGGATGAGAAGACATAGATGATCATGTACTCGGGGAGGCATGAGAGTGTATATTAGCAGAAGTGGTCTCATCGAGTGATATTTTTAAGGTCATTTCGTTCGTTGAACAATTAGTGCACTTGGTTACATTAAGAGAGGGAAAGGCATTTAGATAAAGATCGGAGAGTAGAGGAGTTGGTTGTTCGGACGTAACAGGTGGCCGACCAGGTTTGATAGATGAGCACCAGGGGTGACAATAGGAGATCAAGAGGAAGGGAGGTGGTGAGAGTTATAAGGTTGACAAGTGGGTTATTAGACAAGAAGATGCAACCCTTCTGATGCTTCAAAATATTTGAGAAGATTATAAGTTCCTGCCAGAGTGGTGTATGAGAATGGTGAGGCTCTCAAGCTCCCACACACATGATAATCATCCCCAAAGTCAATAATGTATTAACTAGGATGGTGAGGCGGATTGGAAGTTTGATGATGCATTTGTAATGCAATCAACAAAAGGAGAGGCAACGCTGACGGTTTTCTTTTGAAGTAGTAATGGCAACATGAGGAGAAGATGCTTTGAGGCATGATGAAGAAAAGAAAGAAAAAGGATCTATCTTGTTTTTTGAAAGAGGAGGGGGGTGGTAGAGAGGAGTGGGTTGGGGTTGTGACTCTGTAAAAGGGAAGGTGGTAACAGCTAGCTTTCCTCTGATACCATGTGAGAGATTACATTTTGGAAATGTTGAGATTACTTCCATTACACTTGAGGCCAACTATATATGGGGATATATAGGAGGCTAGCTACTCTAGCCAATATGGGACTAGAACAAGCGTATATTAAGGAAAGGATGGAAACCTATACAATGTCACTATTATTAACATCAAAGGTCATTCGATGCGTCAAATAGCAGTAAAAAGATTTTATTTAAAGAGGTTACTAAGGGGAGGAATAGGCCAAGTTCAAACATGGAATGAAGCTCTTGAGAAAGATATAACTCTTGCTAATGTACCTAAGGAGATAACACTTAATGCCTGAGCAGAGAAAATGAATACATGCAACCAACCCAAAGATTTTAGGATAAAGTCTTTGTTGTTCTTGTGAGTGAGCCAGTGTAAGCTAACCTAAGTATACGTCAGAATATGTAAAACAGTAAAAGTATACGTCTCAATACCTGAACTTTAAGCATATATTATACATAGATAACTAAAGTGGTGACACAATAAGAAACTCTTTACTGCCGTTTATGTAGCTAGACTACAACATTCTCAAAATTCAACATAATCAGAACTATAAAAATGACATGTGTCGGCCATATTTTTAAGGCTAATTCACTTAAATACCTTCAACTATCACGTTTTTTTCACTTTAAAAGCTTGTACTATTTTTATCAACTAAATATCCTGAAATATCTAAGTTTTTTCAAGTTCGGCCCTCTCTTAGTCCACCAGTCATGTGTTGTGCACATGACCGGTTAAGACACTTTTGCCCCCAAAATTACTATATACACAAAAAATGAAGAAAAATAATTAAGAAAACCCTAATCCTAACTTCTCCTTCCCCCAACCTCCCACTGTTGCACCCCCCCCCCCCCCCCAACCCACCCACCACCAACATAGCTCTACTGCCCCTTCGGCACCCTCGCGGTAATCGTCGTTGCTTTTTTATGTCTGTTGCGAGGGCATCAGCGGGGCAATGAAGGTTGGGAGGGGCGATTTGGTACGGTCGACGGTGAGGAGGCAGCTGGGGAGGGGCTGGGAGGATGGGGAAGGAGAAGTTAGGATTAGGGTTTATGATTGGGCTTTTTCTAAACAAATAGTTTAACTTTACAACATAATTTTTTATTAATTACAATTACTTTAATTATCATTTAGTTGAACTTTAAGGGTAGTTTCATTAAAGTGTGTATATAATTATTATTTTTAAACAGTGTGTATATATAATTATTATTTTAAACTAATTTTCACTTGAAATGCGTATATTGATACTTTAAATAAAAATTTATTGTCAATTTATTATTATTATTATTATTATTGAGGGGCATTATGGTCTTTTTGTGTTTACCGTTAGAGCTAAATTGAAAAAAAGTGATAGTTGAGGGTAATTAAGTGAAAACATAAAGTTAGGGTATTTAGTTGACAAAAAAAGTACATGGTACTAAAGTGAAAAAAACACATGATACTAGAAGGTATTTAACTGAAAATTAGCCTATTTCTAAGCATTTACCGTTTTCCTAGAAAATTGCAAACAATAACTGGATAGTTCAGCAATGCCTTCATTGCCGCCACCTTCCCATTAGAAGTGTAAGTTAAACATCTTATTCATTAAATTATCACGCAAGGTGCATTCCATTTTCAACAGGCAAAGATAAATATCCTTGTCCTTAACCTATAAATTAAGAAAATACTTACACTGACCTGATTCTTCTTCATCCTCATCACACCACTTGTTCCAATCAACCTTAATATATGGAGCAGGCTTCTCTACTGACTTCAGCAGACGCTTCCACCAACCTTTCTTTTCTTTCTGAACTGAGCACAATATGTTTCGCAATCCAATCTTTACTTTACTTCCCTGAGCAGAAGGTGTAAAGAAACATTCAAGAGCATGGGCCCAGTAGTTTTATTTGTAATTTATAAGTTCTCAGAATTATTTTTAGGAACTTTGAAAGAGAAAACGATAATTAGAAGAATTAGTAGGGATTATATGTTTTGCAATAGAAAGATATATCAGTCTTATTAATGTATGTCAAGCTAACATGGGCTACGGCCCCATGCTTCTATTGGAAAAGTGAATATTATTGCTGCCAGAAGAGCACTTGGGCATTGCAGAATGTAGTGGTGTACACAATGTGTATAATGAAGCCAGCCGTCGTAAAGGACACTTGTGGTAGAAGGGTACAGTCTTAGTTTTCATCTCTAGTACAAGTGTTAGATGTCAAGCATACGAAGACAGTGAAATGGTATATTAACAACCACAAGATTCTCACCAGATAACCTTGCAACACAGATATGTGCATGCAACTGTCAAGGGACAGGGAACTTATAATAGCTAACAAGGTAACTGTTGTGGCTTTTCCCAGCACAAGATTAGGCGAGAAGAATATGTTAATTCCATGCATCATTTCATAATTTATCTAGAAGCCGTAGCTGAGATGGGGGTCAAGGTAGAGAGTCATGAGTTTTTTATAGAAACTATGACTACTTGGTCTGCGAGTTAGAATTGGAGCAATTTTATATCGTGAATCATAGTGAATGTGAAAATTCAGAAGTGAAATTTGTCATGTGCAGCCAAGTTTTGTAGGTATGTGAATGGGTGGTAGCTAAGATCCAACCATCAAAAGTCTTTCATATTTCTCGTTTCTCAAGGAAGGACAGTTAAATTCCATCAAGTACAAAGGAATGAACAACATGAATCACCAAAGGTTGGAGAACCAATTGGTTGAGGCCTTTGGTATTGGAGGGAAGGAGAGGTCCTTTTGGATCAAATCCCATGGGTAACTGTCAAAGACTGGCATCTACAATCATGAGGCTATACAAAAAGGATAAATATACCACAGCTATATAAAAACAGAGCCAGCTGATAGCAACCAAATAGGGGGCCATGAATCAGCTAACTCCAGGTGTATAGACCTTCTCAAAAATTTCATCTCGACTGTAAAGGCTTCTTAACAAAAACTTGATCCATAGTGCGCCAAAAGGAAGTAAAGGTTGGGTAATCCAGCGTTGAGTACTTCGTTAAGGGAAGGAGAGTTATTGGGTTCGAAAGTGCAGGGGTGGGGAGGAGGCAGTAAAGTAATGCCCCTTATTGTCAAAAAGCAATTCACCAAGAAGTCTGAAGTTAAGGTAGCCCCTTAGATCCCTGAAATTTAGTTGATGTTTTTATCCCCTCTGAAGTAATCCCTCACATTTAGTAAGACAACAAAAGTGATCTTTATTTTTTTACAGTAAAAGATGGAGCAACGTAAACTCAGCCCAAAACATCATACATTCATATGTCTCAATCATATTATCATGATTAATGAAATTAAGTTATCACAAGTAAGAAAAAACATAATTACCCTTTTTAAGAGACCCTAATGTGATGTGCCTTGCTTGTTCAAAAATTTAATGGTTTTATTTGCATTGAAGATAAGATGATTATGTTACAGATTTTGATATTGACCTGCCTTGCATATGGTTAATTTGGTAAAATCACATTCTGGAGAATTTAGAAAGTATACCCAAGACAAGAAGGTTACAGTCCTAGAAATGTGTTAATTAATCAAACCCAAAAACCTGATATTCCCAGAAAAATCATATCTAGGTCTCACATTACTAAGGTTGTAATATGAGAAGGAAACATTGCCTTCCGCCTACCAAATGCATAAGAAAAGTATATTAGATTTTATGTAAAAATAATTTATTATATTTGTATCATTTTATTCTGACACCAAAAATCTGGAATAAAGGTTTTTTTGTTGTTGTTCAGCATTATTTTGATTATGTTAGCCCAATGATTTATTATGGTTATAATTGATTTGATTAATTTTAGTTGTATGATATCACTAATGATTATGCATATTGTTAATACTTAAAAGTTGGCATTGTCCTGGTATGCATTAATTTTATCATCCTTGCTACTATGATATTGCTTTCTTCGTCTAACATGTTTTGCAGAAAAGCAATAAAAAAAAGTAAAATTTGACTTATGCAGATGAAGAAGCCATGGTGGGCCAAAGACACTGCTAGCCCCAAAATTTTCTGAACCGCCCACAATATCTTCGGGGCCACAAACTCGGGGATTCCGATGTCCAGTCAGTAGACGGGAGTCGAGGGGATAGCAACCCCATGGGTGTTAGGAGGCGAAGCCCCCGAAAGCTAATCAAATTTTTAGATCTGGTTAGCTTCGGACTAGTGCTATCAGAAGAAAAAATCAACATTCAAATAAAGGAAGAAGCCAAGCCATCAAGACCTATATCTCAGTGTAATATTTCTATATTTATTCTCTAGGATTAATCGTAACTCAATAAGTATGCGGCAAATGAAAGCGAAACACAAAACAGATAACCAGTCAGCCAAATTCTCAGCATAGTCTGTTGGCGATATACCGGCCCAGTATACCACCCAATATGTTCCCTTGGATTTTCATCCAGCAGCTCCTTGTTCCCTACTCTGCATTAATTTTTCCTTAACAGCATATCGTCCGGTATACTGTCACACTGATTTTTTATCAAGTAGCTTTATGTAATGGCATTGTGCACAAATTGACTTAAGCAGTATCTTGTCCAGTATACCGGACAATACACCGCATGGGCATATCCAGAGTGCATTAAATGCCACAACGGCTATATTTATAGTCGTTGTATAGCTGTTACAATATGGGCAGTATACTGAACAATATAGCACTAGTACAGGAACAACTCTATTTTGAGAGCTTGCTTATGTATGCTATATAAACCCATTTGCCCCTTTTGTTCTACCTTCTTGGAGTCTTAACTTTTCACCTTCCATATACAAAACCTCTCCACATACAGGAGCTTTTATTTGCCAAATTTAATTGAGATATAGTAGAATTGAGTTGTAAAATGAGATCTTCAAATTGTTTGTGAGAAGATCAAAACCATTTCTTGTAAGAAGTTAAAGTCCGCAAGCCTTCGCATCAAAACTTGTGTAAAAGTGGACAAGACCTTCGAATCAAAACTCGTGTGTAAGAAATCGACGAGGTAGTCGGATCAAAGCTCGCAAGTGTAACTATTTGTTATAATAGTGAATTAAAGTCAGAGAGAGTTCCGGGATTGGAGTGTCTCACGGAGGATAGCAGGATACGGATGTCGGTATTCTTGTCTTATTTCTAGCACATACTTTAAATAATCATTTAGTGTTCTTAGTGCTTAATTAAATCGTTAAACCCTATTCGCCCAACCCCACCCCCCCCCCCCCCCCCCACCCCCCAAGGTACTTTCAGATTATACATTCATATCCAAAACCCAGTGCAAAAGGGATTACATGTGTAAAAGCTGTTCATACATCCAGTGGGTCAGAGTTGGGTTCTGATACTGGCTTTCTCATTCTGTATCTTAGTTTTTGTTATCTAAATAAAGCAAAGCCAATACAAATGGGTGAAATTTCTGATGGTGACATGGCCTCCCAAATATACTATTGACATAGATTAAGGACCATAGTTATTTCCATTATTCAAAGTGAATTTTTGGATTCTGTACACATCTCGGCTGCCATATTTATATTTTTGGTGAAATGTCTGAAGGTGACATGTCAATCAAAGTGAATTTTTGGATTATGTATACATCTCCGCTGCCATATTTATATTTTCTCAGGGTATTTGATGATCATTGCCTAAGGACACGTAGGAGTGTCATGCATCTTAGCAAGATTTAGGTTTTGCAAATAGCACTATATTCCCCAATAGAACCTTCCAATTGAAACTGATATCACCTTATGTGTCCTTCAACAAATATAATGAAAAGATCATTTTGAATGCAGTTTTTTTCTCCATCTTTGTTGCAAAGACATGGATTCGACACAACACGTTTCAGACACACACATATTCGGCACCTATTTTGGTGTAACCTAGTGTAATCCGGAGTGTCTTTGGTGTGTCCAGTACATGTTCGACACAGCGTCAATTTTGGAGAGTATGCTTCTTAGTTCTCCAGCATGGAGTTTGATTGTGAGTCTGTGACCATACAGAAGATGAGTTAAGACTACAGGTTTTGAAGGACACGAACTCGGCTAAAAAGGATCCAAAGTTTGGGTACGAATATGGGGATATAACTGTTAGAATAAATATATTTGAACATGGATTCATAGTAAGACTACATGTAATTAAATTTGCACTGTTTCATAAAAAAGACATCCTCTAATTAAATTTACATCATTTCATAAAAAGACAATTGTAATTAAGTTTGCATGATTTCATATATTTAAGTTTATAATTAGATTTACATTTTCTCATAAAAAGACACATCCTATAATTAAATTTGCAATGTTTCATAAAAAGACAACATGCAATTATAGACTTAACTCCACGCTGTAGTCTTAACTCATCTTCTGTATGGTCACAGACTCATAATCAAACTCCATGCTGGAGAACTAAGAAGTATAGACTCTCCAAAACTTACAATCAAACTCATCTTCAAACTCATAATTGAAGGACACGAACTCGGCTAAAAAGGAGTTCGATTGTGAGTCTGTTCGACACAGCGTGAATTTTGGAGAGTCTATACTTCTTAGTTCTCCAGCATGGAGTTTGATTGAGTCTGTGACCATACAGAAAATGAGTTAAGAATACAGGTTTTGATTATGTTATGATTAACTAATTAGTGTAGGAATAATAACAACCAAAAGGAGACTATATAAAAAAAAACTGTGTACCATGGCAGAGGCCCCGATAATTGCAAGTATGGGAAGGATGAAGAGGTATATAGCCTTTCCCACAAATATACGAAGAGACTTTTTCCACGACTCAAATCGCATCGTCCAGGATGCAAGTGCCAAGCTCTCATGCCTAGTGGCGCCCATATAATCAAGAAATTATGGACGCATAATTGGTTAAAAAGGTGAAGAGCATATTTGGTTGGAAAATGAATATGTCTTCAAATATATCCAAATTTGTGTTATTGTTAACAGACATTTTGCCATGTCTGATGCATATATCATTTCATGTATAGTTTTCTTAAAGAAGGAATGTGGATACATAGAGGCCAAGAGAATAGTAAATTTAAATCATCAAGATGATTAATACGCATAAACAGGAATAATAAAATGACAGATAGGTGTGAAAATGTGCAGAAGGGTACATCCCGAAAGTCCTCACCTAAGCAGAACAAAATATCACATCCTAAGACAATAGTGAGTAAGGTCCTCCGTAGTGATATATTGGTAAGGAACAAATATGTCATTTTCAACTCCATGATTGAAGCCCATTGTCATGAGATATAGAATAGAGTTTACTTGAAGTGTGTAAATATTTGTAAGGGCCACAGGCTCACTACACTGAACAGTTACCATCCTTCACCTTTACATGCTAGCTCAGTCAAATTTGCCAGCAACATAGACACACTGTTATCTTGTTTTCCACTTTAAAAGAGTGGCAGGAGGTGGTTTCATTCCCGGACTAAAATTATTAAGATCCAATTCTTCGAATCAAACTAAAGTAAAAACATCCAAAAGAGTAGAGCAGAAAACTAGCAATTTGACTGCATGAGGGAGCAGTTGAATTTTTTTAACCCAATATTGTTTCTCTGAAAGCATATTGCAGTATCTCCATTTTTCCAAAACATTTATCATATAATGTATATATCCCCAAATCATAGTTGTCAGAGGTGAGCACTTAGGCGCCAAGGTCCTCCGAAGCCTAGGCACGAAGAGCAAAACCAAGGCACACACCTGCAAGAAAAGGCGCATGCATAACAACAAAACATATGTCCCAAATATACCTCACAAGGAGGAGGATGCAAGGAAGAAATAGTGAGTAGATGTCAAGGAGATACTGCTGGAAGATGACGAATGAGGAGATGTCGAAGACGAGGAGGAAGTTGTTGCGGCGACGAGGAGGTGAATACTGCAAATAGTGACGTCGAGGATACGCAGACGGCGAGTGCAAATGAGAGAAGTTGACATTGAATGGTGTATGGAGGGAAGAGTCGCGATGAGGGGCGGAGAGGAGAAATGGCGAGTGCAGATATCGGCAACGAGCACGGAAGTCGGCGGCGAGTGGTGGAGAGGAGAAACGGCGAGTGCGGGAGTCGGCAATGAGCACGGGAATCGGCGGCGAGTGGAGGGAAAGAGTAATTGTCGAGGTCTACACCAGAAATATCAGTAAGAGGCATTCCATAGTCCATACCATAGAGAGGGGTTCAGGTTTAACTTCTTTAGTTTCTCTTTCTTAGAGGGTTGGGTTCGGCCTCAGCCTCAACCTGGTTATAGTCAAAGTTCAATTTTTAAAAGTACTCCAAAACTGCATTCTCACCCAAGGTGTGCGCCTAGACACCTCAGCCTCAACCAAGGCGCACAATTAGGTAGTAACTTTTGCCTCTGCGATGAGATTTGGCTGGAACGAGACGCTTTGTTGCTCTTCGTGCCTAGATAAGCACCTAGGCGAGTTTTTAACAAATATTCTCCAAATAACTAAGAAAATTCCAAACAACTTAGAGATGGTTCATCTCTTACTACTTTTCGAGATGAGGAAAAGTCACCTATTTTTAGATAAGGGGCAATCATTCACATGTCAAAACCCCAGGACTTTCCCTTCCCATATCCAAGGTCTCGTCCTTCCCCACCATAGGGCCCGTTTGCAACCGAAAACTATGTGAATTTTAGAAACTTAGTTTCCTTTGGGTTTCTAGAAACTCAAGGAAGTAGATTTTCGAGCTAAAATTGTTGTTGTGTGATAGAAATTAGAATAACGAATCTAAAACAGTATGATTACATGTAATTATTAGAATAATATAAATATGAAAAATATTAATTAGTTTGGGTCACTTTTGTAAATAAAAAATAAGAATAAATGTGTCTCCACTAGTTTTTTGAGTTTCCATCATTTTGGATGGAAACTAAAGCCTTTAAATTCCATTTTTACTAGTGTGGTAGAAAGTTTGGAAACTTAGTTTACAACAACCAAATAACACATATTACTTTCTACTCGTTTCCTAGTTTGATTTCCTAGTTTTCATGTTACTTTTCGGTAAACAAACAGGCTCTTAAGGGTTGTTTGGTACGCGGTAATACGGATGGAAATAAGTTATTTCTATTCATATTTTTGTGTTTGGCATAAGCTTTCTCAAAATTCCTTGAAATAGATTTTTTTTTTTTAGAAATTTTGAGCCGCACCCTAGTTAATTTACCATAATTCAAGGTGCACCCTGTCATTTACCATAATGTATAACGCACCCCAGTTGAGACGTTTTCCGTCTCTTGCTAATAGCTGACCGCTCTGACTATATTTTTATGACGAAAAAGTCCTTAATTCATTTTTGAGGAGCCGTAATGAATGGAAGCCCCTAACTTACTTGTGTAATCCCTAAACTACCCTTCTCTTTTATAAATCCCTACACCACAGCCTTTTCCTTCTCTTCCATTCGATTGCGTGGCTTGGTACCAAAAATTTAGGATTCATCGAAGCTTCACCGAGCTACCATGGCTAGTTCTGCAACTCCGGTAAGCTATGTTTTGTGTATTTTCTTTGAATGTATGAAATTTCTTGCTGTTGTGGTTTGTCCCTCTAATTTTCGTTGAATGTGTGACATTTTCAAATATGTTTAGGAGAAATGTCAACTTTGCTCGAAGCACACCCACCTTGCAGATGAGTGTCCGTTCTTGAGCTCACCTTGCCAAGATGGAAAACTGCAAGGGGATTAAGTATGTTACGAAGTCAAATACCACGGCCAATCCCGGGAGAGTTTCTGAAGTGCCCCCCTCTGCTCGGATTTTCAATGGCTGGATGTTGCTGTTTTGGGTTCAAGCTCTGGAAGCTCATCTTCAACAATTCAAGAGGAGGTTGTTTCTTATGTGGAGAGTTAGGCCATTGGAAGAAGGAATGCCCTTGGGGAGAAAGCACGTGTCCCAATCGGAATTGTGGAGGAAAAAGAGCTATTTTAATGTCAAAGAGGAGTCACAGCAAGGGAAGAAAATTCTTACAATGCTTGAAATGCAACAATGCATTCCAATGGTTGAATGAGGCCACTCTTAGTGAGGAGAAGAAATCTGAAATCCATGTTCAAGTTGTGCTGAACACGACTTTAGAAGAGTTTTGTAAAAATTTGGGAAAAGATTGGCTATGTGTTGGCCCAATGATTACATTGTGTTTTTGAATATGGCTAATCAGTTAAGTTTAACATAATGATGTCACTAATATTCATATACTCACTATCATGCTGCTACTTAAACTTAGCATTGTCCTAATTGTCCTATATTATACTGCTATGCTTGTATCGTACTGCAACATATTTTGTTGGCCTAACATGCTATCATGTTGTTACTTAAACTTAGCAATGTCCTAATTGTCCTATATTGTATTGCTATGCTTGTATCGTACTGCAACATATTTTGCTGGCCTAACATGTATTTGTAGACATGCAGTAAGCATGATCAAACATGATCAAACAGGACATAGGCAATGAAGAATTAATGATGGAGCGAAGACAGCGTCATACAAAAAGATTTCTCCGAACCGCCTAGTGACCTATCCGGGGCCTCGCATCGGGGGTTCCGCTGCCCGGTCAGCGGACAGGGGTCGAGGGGGCAGCGCCCCCCGTCGGGGGTTCGGGGGCGAAGCCCCCGTAAGGTATTCAGATTTTCAGATCTGTATATCTTTGGACGACTGCTGTCAGGAAAAAAGATGTCTTCATGGCTGCTCAAATATCAGAAGAAAGGCATCATCAAAGGGCTCTTGGTTTTCCTGTTTGTTCCATGTCTGTAATCTTCAATTTATTGAGTCTAGGAGAATGTGTACGTTGAGTCGCACTGAGTCATCTCAACCCCTAGACATATCTCTCCAAGATCTACCATACAAACAGACCAATTCCTGAACCAAGCCCAAGCTCCACAAAGCCCAAAGCCCAATGGACCAATTCTGTCTTCTGGAGACAGAGTTCGGGCCGAACTCTGCCTCTACACAGAGTTCGGGCCGAACTCTGTCCCCTGATTTCCAGCACCCTGATTTTTAGGGCCTGCTTGCTACCAGCTGTCCAACGGCCAAAATTTGAATTATCCATACCGAATTCTGGCCGAATTCTGCTTGTCCCGAACCCTATAAATAGGCCTTAGTTTCTCTCATTTGAAACCATCCACTCTTCTATTCTTTTTCTCTTATATAGCCTATATAGTCAAGAGCTTTACTCTTCCAATCTACTAGCCACAAAACTTCCTAAGCCCCAAGGTGCTCAAGTGCGATTCAGCTAGAAGTTTTTGTGCAAGAGTTGAAAAGAAAAGTCACTTGGACAATTCCAGGTCGCTTGGAAAATTCCAAGCAAATCGCCACTGCGATCCTCTGTAAGAAGTTGACGTGCTCTTCTGAAGAAAGGCACGGGTTGTAAACTACTATTTCACAAATAGTGGATTTGAATCCTGAGCTAGAGTTCTCAGGCCTGGACTAGTCCTCCACGAGGGAAACCAGGTTAAAACTGCTGTGTTTGCGTATGCTCTTCTGATCTTTATTTACTTCCGCATTTCTCTCTGATTTATTTACTATCTTGATAGTTGTTTTGTGGAGGTGATATAGAGTTAATTTTTTATTTGGTGATTATTGACACAAACTCTATTCACCCCCCTCTAGAGTTGCCTACACTTGTGTTTTCAATTGGTATCAGAGCAAGGTCTCTATTGTTAGGCTTAACATCCTTAGAGTAGATCCTTGTTTATTTGTGTATGGCATCGTATTCTTCTTCCTCCGATGAAGAGGGTTTTACTTCTAGTAGCATAGACAATCATGTTTCTTCTAAATGCAATAAGTGCTCTAAGTGGAAAGCCATGGCTAACCAATCCTTGAAGTTTGCTAAGGCTTTTCATTCTACAAATGAAGAACTTGTAGAAAAGGTTATTCATTTAGAAGAATCTAATGAGTCTTTGAGAAATAAAAACATTGATTTATTATTTAGACTTGATTCTCAAAACTCATCTTGTGTTTCTTTAAAGAGTTTGAATGATTCTTTAATTTTGAAAATCAAATCTCTTTCCTCATCAATAGAAGATCTTAAGAAGCAAGCACATGAGCTAAATCATTTGCATGATTCTTCTATTGACTCTTTAAAGAAACAAAATGATGATTTTATTTCTAGAATTGCTTTATTTGAAAAAGAGAATTATGCTTTAAATGCTAAATTTGATTCTCTTACTTGTTTGCATAATGATTTGCTATTAGAACATGATATTCTTAAGACCAAATCTATGCATAGTGATTCTCTTACTTGTGTGCATAATGATTTGCTATTAGAACATGATATTCTTAAGACCAAATCCATGCATGCTCACTCTAGAAATATTCATCATTCTAGTATGTCACATGTTCATAATCATGCTCATTCTGATACATGTGCACACACTAGTATTAGGTGCTTCTATTGCTCTCGTATTGGACACATGAGTGTAACTTGTCCTATTCGTAGGAGTTTTTCTACCAATACTAGAGTAAATAGTATATGGGTCCCTAAAGCTAACAAATGTGGATCCAAGTTTATTTGGATACCAAAGTCTTCGCCTAATATTGTAGGTGGAGCTACTTGTATCAGGACATAGCACCGAGGAAGCGTGTTGGTGGTTGCAAAGCTCAAAGGTCATCTTCTAAGCAATTGCACCAACACAAGTGTGGCCACTAGAGCCACTTTGGTAACATGCTAAACGATTCTCTTTAAATGGCTTATATTTGTAGAATTTAGCATATTTCTCTTGATGTCTTGCTACTAGCTCACATTGATATCTTTCAGTTGCTTATTATATAATTAATGTGAGATATAATACTAGCATGCTTAGTTGATTTTCTTTCTATTTCTTTTATATAGCATGACTAGTTACATAGCTTTATATGATTAGTTCACACTATGTAGTTTATCACTCATTTTCTAGTAGTGTGATACATTTATATATGCATGCTCGTTATTCTTAATCCTTATTTACAAAGCATGCATATCACTCTAGTCCATATAACCTTGTTTTTTATTTGAGTTAATATGATTTTAACTCTGCATCTTTAAAGTTTTGAGATGGTTACTTCTTGCCGATTTGTATTTAATATATCATTGGTATTTGTGAATATATGTGTTTAGCACAAGCTACTTATAATTTGATAAGTATATAGTTATACTTCTTTTTAATCTTGTGCTTGCATAATATCTTCATTATCAATTCTCATATTTTATTTTGATTATCCTATTGAGAATCAATTATGTCTTTGCCTAATAAAGTCTATTTATACGTGTTTTTGAATTTGTGATAGTTTTTCAAACATTCATGATGGATACATGACTATATTCATTAAATTTTCATTTACATGTAGATCATGTATTTATTATATTGACATCTATCTTTGTATAAATATCTTTATGTGGGCATATGAGATAAGCTCAAGTTTCATATTATTTTGAAGAGTATTTATTCATACTTGTGCTTACCTTATAATTTGGCTATTGATTCTTTTGACCAAATTTGTGTTATCTTTTCTTGAATCAATTAGCTTCCTCCTTAAAGTCTTCTTTTTGATGATATCTTATTGGCTTTTATTTGTTGACTTTATGGATACATGTCTTTCACTCTTATTTTGATCTTTTTCGCTTAAACCAATTTTCAGCCTGATTCCAGTTCTGTCACCAGAATCCGGAATTCGGGCCGAACTCTGCCCTTACCAGAGTTCGGGCCGAATTCGGCCTGGCTGTTCCAGAACTGAAACCAGCCTCAGTCGTTGATCATATTATAGATCCAATGGCCATTATTGATTCCAAATGTTGATATTTATTTATTCAAATGCCTTTAAGTTGGAATGTTGAGAGAAAATATTTATTAGTGTCTTGTTCATGACTTTTATGGAAGTTCTTTTAAGAATTGCTTGGTTTTGTGCTTTACCTTACTTGTTGAGATCATCATACTTATTTTGAATATGAATCTTCTATATATTTATTTTCATAAAGTGTATTATGAAAATATTTGTTTTGAAAATACTCTTAGCAAATTTTTATGATCATTCTTTGATTGTTATTTGGGTATTTACCTTTCTTATACTTAGAATTTTTGGATATTGATGGTGTTTGATGATACTGCGTATATTCTTTTAAATCTAAGTTCTTAAAAGTAAAGAACATTTTGGGAACAAGTCGAAAGGGTCCTTCTGTCCTACAGGTGTAAATAGCCTGAAGCGACACGGTGCACTAGCATTCGGACTACCGCTAGCTGGGAACCGGCCCCTACAGCTAACCCAAAGTGATCAATACTTTATAGACTGAAGATTTATTAAGGTCTATATGCAACCATTATCTAGTTCTGGATCCACCCCTAAGTTCCAGAATACTTCATCATATCAAGCCTTATATTTGAGCTATAAATATTTTATTATTATTGTCCAATGATGTTTTGTAGCACATGAGAATACATGTAATTGATATATCATACTTCTCATGTCCTTAGCTATTATAGGTTGATTTTTTACTTTGAGATTTTCCATTTCTAGAGAATACACTTTCATAATGGTTATAATTTTGCATTCTCTAGATCAATCTATTATTTCATTATCTTGGGTTAATCTCAATATTTGGCAAAGAGATTTGCTCTACTGTGTTTTCATGAACATCTCTTTTGTCTTTTACTTGATAAGAGTCTAATTCATTTGCTTGCTATCTTATACTCTTATCCTTGCTTAGCAAAGAGTATATAATCATTTTGATCATTCAAAATGTATTGCCCTTATGATGAACTCTATGCTTAAGCATGTGTTTTTTTTTTTTTGGTGTTAGTGACTTAAGATTTAATGAGCACATTTATCATGTTAATGGCCTATCTCATTAATCTTAATTAGTTATGTAGCTAGCTTGCTTATTTGCGATATATTGTTAAGCTACATAATTTTTATTCACTTTCACTCATCTAGCTATCTTCTTGAATTTCAATCTATATGTGATATGCTAGATTACAAAAACAAGATTTATGAATTTTCTTGATGAGATTTGTATTCTACTTTAGATGCATATGTTTGGTCTCTAAAATTAGTTTAACAAATTTCTTTATTTTAATCTTGTTTTCGTTGAGATTTGTGATTCATCACTTTAACTTCCTTCCATACTAGTCATTGATAAGCATCTTTTAAACTTCTCTCATCTTTTGTAGTCATGATTTTATCATACTATCAGATTACATCTCTTTAGATTAAATCTGTAATAATTTAAATAAGATTGACTCTTTTCTATATTTTCCATTGGTTTGTTTATATGGTTTTTAGATGGGATTTATGACGGATCATAATTATTTAATGGTTTACTTTATAAATGATCCTAATGATTGAGTAGTCCTATATTATCTAATTATGTGGTTATCAAGTTAATTTATTACTCTACTTTGACTACTCATGGATTATCACATATGCTCTTTGCTATTTGAACTTCATTGGTTTCTCATTTAGTATTAGCAAGGTTGGATTATTACCCATTGATGGGTACATATGTGGTAAAACATGCATAGTCCTTGTAAAGCAATAAGTTGGTTGATCATTTCTTAATTAGATAATCATGGACATGATATTTGAGCTTTATTATTTTTGAGCTATATTTTGACTTTCCTCATGATTGATTTAATTGACTTTCTTCATGATTGATTTAATTGACTTTATTCATGATGACATTTTTCTTTAGTTGTATTTTTATCTTTTGAGCTATATTGTGATTCTCATCATGATTGTTTTTAATGGACCTTATTATTCCTTTTCATGATTATATTTTTCTAATGGACCTTATTATTCCTTTTCATGATGATATTTTTCTAATGGACCTTATTATTCCTTTTCATAATGATATTTTTCTAATGGACCTTATTATTCCTTTTCATGATGATATTTTTCTAATGGACCTTATTATTCCTTTTCATAATGATATTTTTCTAATGGACCTTATTATTCCTTTTCATGATGATATTCTTCTAATGGTCCTTATTATTCTTGATCATAATAATATTTTCTAATGGACCTTATCTCTTTTCATGATGATCTTCTTCTCAAAAGATAACATGCATTGATCTATCATATTTCAATATGATATTCTTCTATATAGGTTAGTGTATGTCATCTTTTGATTACATGTGCTAAATTGAGATATTATTTTGATCGTTCATCTTTAGTGACTATTTTATTGGATATCTCTCCTAAAGATGACATTATTTGTTTTATGTCGTCTTTATAGCCTTATATGCATTGAGCAAGGGGGAGAAATCAATAGTTGATTTACCCCTAGATCTTGTAGTTATCATTTTATTTATGCTATAAGTGCTTTGGAACTAGATACGCATATTTTAAGGGGGAGCAAATAAATTGGTTCAATTCATTTATACCCTTTAATATGTCGTATACCTAGTTCATCATTGACCCATATTTTTATTATTATTTATATCTTAGTGATTGAGGTCATGATACTGTTATTTTTTGAAAGGTTTATGAGAGTTTATGCAATTGTTTTCATCATATTTCTTTGATATGAGTCATCTCGTTAATATTTACTTTCGTATTTTATCTTGATGACTATTGTGCTTTCTTTGATATGACTTTCTACGATTTGGCTCTCTTTGTATGTTTAATTGATTTGGCTTTCCTTGTTGAGGACTTACCCAAAATTCATGATTTTATCTATACTGGTAATAGTTTGAGGGGGAGCATTTAAGTCGATTGAATTTCTCCTTCTCAAATATTTTTCTCCTTTACCTTCATGTTTATTTTAAAGAGTATTCATAAAGCATGATATGGTAATTGAGTTCAAATGCATGAATTTTGGATAAGCAAATAGATTTGTAAATAATGAGATTATTTTATATCAATTGCCTTATTTTACATTGATCATTCGTTTACTTTGTTCCACAATTTATCGGTGGACAATTGTGCTATCATAGTTTTATTGATCAATGTTTCAAGTTTATTTATTTCAATTGCTATATTTTACATTGATCATTCCTTGATTTTGTTCCACTATTTATCTGTGGACAATTGTAACTATCATAGTTTCATTGATCAATGTTTCAAGTTTTCATATTTCAATTGATATCAAGTTTGTATATTTCAATTGGTATCTTTCTTCTTTGATATCTATAGTTTCATTGGTATCTTTCTTCTTTGATATCTATAGTTTCATTGGTATCTTTCTTCTTTGATATCTATTTTTTTGCAGTTATCTAATCCCTATGATTTTTGACTAAATTTTTTAATTCTCTTGCAAAACTAGAGAAATATTTCATATCATACTATGTTTTTGGATGTCTCTCTTGGATTTTATGTTGGTAAACTATCTATTGATTATGTTCAAATTCTTTTACCAACTATTTGTGTTTTGACAAGCTATTTTCTATTTGGCACTCTACATTTTGGTATGTAGTTTCTATACTTGTCTTTACATACTTCTCCCATTGTTCCTCATTTAGTATATATTGATCATGATTGTCTATGCCTTCCTCATTTACTTTTGCTTGAGTTCGTTTTATCTCTTATTACGGGGGAACTTATTTTTTGATCATGTCAAAGGAGGAGAAATAAGTTTAAGTTAGCACACTATCTTCTCGTAGTATGTGTTTATTAGTGATATATGCATCTATCATATCTGTCTTAAACTTAACCGATTTGCCATAATCAAAAAGGGGGAGATTGTTGGCCCAATGATTACATTGTGTTTTTGAATATGGCTAATCAGTTAAGTTTAACATAATGATGTCACTAATATTCATATACTCACTATCATGTTGCTACTTAAACTTAGCATTGTCCTAATTGTCCTATATTATACTGCTATGCTTGTATCGTACTGCAACATATTTTGTTGGCCTAACATGCTATCATGTTGTTACTTAAACTTAGCAATGTCCTAATTGTCCTATATTGTATTGCTATGCTTGTATCGTACTGCAACATATTTTGCTGGCCTAACATGTATTTGTAGACATGCAGTAAGCATGATCAAACATGATCAAACAGGACATAGGCAATGAAGAATTAATGATGGAGCGAAGACAGCGTCATACAAAAAGATTTCTCCGAACCGCCTAGTGACCTATCCGGGGCCTCGCATCGGGGGTTCCGCTGCCCGGTCAGCGGACAGGGGTCGAGGGGGGCAGCGCCCCCCGTCGGGGGTTCGGGGGCGAAGCCCCCGTAAGGTATTCAGATTTTCAGATCTGTATATCTTTGGACGACTGCTGTCAGGGAAAAAGATGTCTTCATGGCTGCTCAAATATCAGAAGAAAGGCATCATCAAAGGGCTCTTGGTTTTCCTGTTTGTTCCATGTCTGTAATCTTCAATTTATTGAGTCTAGGAGAATGTGTACGTTGAGTCGCACTGAGTCATCTCAACCCCTAGACATATCTCTCCAAGATCTACCATACAAACAGACCAATTCCTGAACCAAGCCCAAGCTCCACAAAGCCCAAAGCCCAATGGACCAATTCTGTCTTCTGGAGACAGAGTTCGGGCCGAACTCTGCCTCTACACAGAGTTCGGGCCGAACTCTGTCCCCTGATTTCCAGCACCCTGATTTTTAGGGCCTGCTTGCTACCAGCTGTCCAACGGCCAAAAATTTGAATTATCCATACCGAATTCTGGCCGAATTCTGCTTGTCCCGAACCCTATAAATAGGCCTTAGTTTCTCTCATTTGAAACCATCCACTCTTCTATTCTTCTTCTCTTATATAGCCTATATAGTCAAGAGCTTTACTCTTCCAATCTACTAGCCACAAAACTTCCTAAGCCCCAAGGTGCTCAAGTGCGATTCAGCTAGAAGTTTTTGTGCAAGAGTTGAAAAGAAAAGTCACTTGGACAATTCCAGGTCGCTTGGAAAATTCCAAGCAAATCGCCACTGCGATCCTCTGTAAGAAGTTGACGTGCTCTTCTGAAGAAAAGGCACGGGTTGTAAACTACTATTTCACAAATAGTGGATTTGAATCCTGAGCTAGAGTTCTCAGGCCTGGACTAGTCCTCCACGAGGAAAACCAGGTTAAAACTGCTGTGTTTGCGTATGCTCTTCTGATCTTTATTTACTTCCGCATTTCTCTCTGATTTATTTACTATCTTGATAGTTGTTTTGTGGAGGTGATATAGAGTTAATTTTTTATTTGGTGATTATTGACACAAACTCTATTCACCCCCCTCTAGAGTTGCCTACACTTGTGTTTTCACTATGTAATATTGAAATCTGATAGATCATGTAATATTGAAAGAATTGGCTATGTAATATTGAAAACTGATAATTATGTTGCAATTTTTCACTTCTTGTTGCAGTTTGTAACTATATAAAGACATGGACATAATGCAATCTCAAATATATGAAGACATACTGCAGCTTGTAACTACTTGTTGCAGTTTGTAACTGACAATCATGCCCAGACAAAATTAGCTTCTGAAGGATCTGGACATAATGCAGTTTATAACTACTTGATCTGGACATAATGCAAATGACATACTTTCATATTCAGACATAATGAAGACATGGACATAGAGAAATTACAACACTGAAAGTAACAGTGAGGATGTGGACATAATGCAATACTGGAGACATGGACATAAGGATGTGGACATAATGAAGACATGGACATGGAGACATGGACATGAGGATGTGAACATAATGCAACTTCTGAAAGTAATACTGCAGATAACATACAGTGAGTTTGTCCAGAAAACATACAGATAACATACAATGAGTTTGTCCAGGAAAACATTGCAAAAACATTGCAACACTGTAAGTAATACTGCAGATAAGCATACAGATAATATGAAGACATAATGCAGATAATTACATTAGAGTTTGTTGAAGGCATGCCTGTAGATAATTACAATAGAGTAATTACATTAGAGTTTATTCACATTAGAGTAATTGCTTCAAACACTGAAAGTAATATTCCCAAAATGAAGGCATGCTTCAAACATACCACAAAATGAAGGCATGCCTCAGTAATATTCCCACAAAATGAAGGCATGCTTCAAACATTAGAGTTTGTTGACATTAGTAATTACAAAACATTCTTTTCTGAGCACCACACAAAATGGCCTATATAACTGCACAAAATGCCTACTGCTGCTGTTGCCAGCTACTGCTGCTGCCCCCCTCCCCTATTGGCTCCAACACTTGAGTTCCATGGAGGTCTGAACACTGAGTTTGGTGACATCCTTGGTGGTAGACATGCTGCAATGTCACTTGCCCTACCAGGTGCATTGGCCAAGTGTTGTTGTATTTGTTCTGCAATTGAAGGTCTTGGAGGCATAAAATTTGTTGAAGGCCTTGGATGCATCGTTTGTGCTGTATTTGATTCACCTGCTTGTTGTACTGCCTTCTTCTTACCCCTTGAAACCTTTGGCCTCTTGTAAACAGTGTTGCTCACCCTTGGAACTTTTTCTTTTGGTTCTTTGGGTGGTCTTGGCGCCCTTGGTGTTTTCTTGTTCCCTCCAACTGGTCCTCCCTAGCACCCCCTAGCATTGTGATGTGCTGGCAACTTGCACCTCCCACATATCCTCTGCTTCTTGACACTTCTTGGCAACTCATCAGCTTCCCTCCTCCTAACACCTTTGGTCTTCCAGGGAGCCTATGTCTACCAGGTGGACCAACCTCATATGGTGGCTGCAAAATAAATGAAGTAGTGAGTGGCATGACAGGTAACTTAAATGCAGTAGAAAGCTGCAAAATAAATGAAGTAGAGAGCCTATAGTGACTTATTGTGCCCCATAAGCTTTGTTGAGGCATTGGAACAATCTTTCCAGCATAAACTTTTGGTAGGTAGTGGCATGATAGTAGTGACTTGTGAACCTATAACAAGTAAATATTGTTAGTGTAAAACTTTAGTATAAGCTGTAACAAGACAAATGAATATTGATAGTAATTACATTATCCATTGAGGCCTACTAGGTAACAGAGCAGCTACAGCATGGACACATGGAATCCCTGGTAACAATGCCATGTGTGCATTCCAATATGACACCTTCACTGTAAACTTGGACCACATCTGCTTCTGAACATCCTTTGCCTTCCATGAAGTATGGTGTGCCTTGATATCCTCTTCCAAAACTTCAGAGATGAATCTGCTGTTTGCCATCTTGTTCTGCAACTTGGAAGTGTGTTTACAAGTGTGTACTTTATTGAGTTGTCTAAGTGTACAAGTTGTCTTATATGGTCCAATTCTGACCCTGCACATCCATGGACGTGTCTCTTCTTGACACACACCCCATATTCTCTGCATTTCATTCTTGACATACTTAATTTCAAACCTGTTCTTTATAGCAAAAGTCCTTAAATATCTTCTGCACTCACTAGGATTCATCCACTGCTGACCTAGGACTAGATCAATCACCTCAGGAGCTCTGTATTCCTCCTCACCCATCTCACCTTCATTGTACAAGTCATCAAGTTCAGCCCCAGCTTGATGATCACATTCAGAAGCTGATGAGTCATTGCTATGGTATTCCTCTTCAGCCTCTAGTTCTGCAAGTTTTTTTCTTCTCTCAACCTCCTGCCTCTGAAACTCAGTTTCTTCCCCCCATTCTTGACTGTTGTTTTCTGAAATGTCCATATTTCTTGACATAGATGCTCCTTCATCATCACTGTTACATGGAATATACTCCTCATCACCCTCTGTTTCTTCTTCTTCACCCTCTATTTCTTCCTCACTTGAATGGTCAAGGGTTGCTGGAGGTTCATCTCCATAATGTTGTGTCTCAACTTGTGTACCAAGTTCTTCATCCTCATGTGCATCAGCTAAGTCTACAGCTACACCTTGTGTAGTTGGTTCATCTCCATAGAGTTGTTGGTCACCCTCTGTCTATGTTGGAGCCCCTTGGTCAAACCCTCCATCAGTGAAGATCCTTGAGGGCATTTGATCCAGTTGCTCCTCAGGAAGATCCATATCACTGTCACTAGGTAGTGGATCCAACAGCTCCTCATGAAGACACTTCTTGACATGTCGTCTAACTGGTTTGTGGGCTACTTTCTTAATCCTTCCAGTTTTGCTTGGTGTTAGTGACTCAGTAGGTTGTAGCTCTTGACTTGCAGGGTAGCCAAATTCTTCTAAGAATATGTGTATCTCTCCTTTCTTGTCAGTAAGTTGTTTACTAACATATCCAACAACCCAGCATCAGTGAGGAGCTCCACTGTTTTCCCATTCTTCAAAGCATCAATCCAGTAGTACTTATAAACTCCCTCCAAATGGTTACTTTCAACTGTATAAGGTAAATCCAACAGACTTATAAAGTCTGGGTCCACTTCAACAGCAATTGAACTACCCTTAAAATGGACCCTAAGCATGTACTTCTTATATAACAGTACAACTACCCTTAAAATAGCCTATAATTTCACATATAACAATAAGAGCAATAGACATAACTGTCTCTAACAATAATAGCCTACAAATATCATCAATTTTAGCCTATAATTTCACATTGAATTCATAAAGGAAATCATCATATTGAACCCTAATAGCATATAATTTCACATTTATAACAGTACAACTACCCTTAAAATGGAGGAAATTCATAGAGGAAATCATCATATTGAATCCTAATAGCATACAAACATCATCAATTTTAGCCTACAATATCACATGTTCACCTAGCTCATCATATTGAACCCTAATAGCATACAAATATCATATTCAACCCTAATTTCACATATACAACATACAAATACACAGAGGAAATCATCAATTTTAGCATATACATACCGTTCCAGTATGAATTCATACACATTTCAGATATTGAACCCTAGCATACTCTACTTAACATCTAACAGAGGAAATCATCAATTTTAACATCCTTCAGGTGAAAAGGACATGAACGAAGCAAAAATTGATGGAGCAAAAATTGATGGGGCAAACCTAAAAATTACATACAATCAATAGAAATCGAAAAATCTGTAAAAATTACATACAATCAAGAGAAATAGGGGCAAAACCTAAAAATTACATACAATCAAGATAAATAGAGAAATATGTTAAAATTACATACAATCAAGGATTTTACCTGCGTGTCTGGTTCGCCATGGACGATCGGTGGTTTCGATTGAAAAGGGGGAGGCTTCGATTTGGAAGGGGGGAAAGAGAGCGGTTCGTTGGAAGAGAGCACTGTCGATTTGGAAGGGGGAAAGAGAGCGGTTCGTTGGAAGAGAGCACTATCGATTTGGAAGGGGGAAAGAGAGCACTGTCGATTCGTTTTAGGGTTTTGGAGCAGGGAGGGTTATTTTAGGAATTTCCTAATTTCTTCCATTCATTACGGCTCCTCAAAAAATTAGTTAAGGGCTTTTTGGTCATTAAAATATAGTCAGAGCGGTCAACCGTTAGCAAGAGACGGAAAACGTCTCAACTGGGGTGCGTTATACATTATGGTAAATGACAGGGGTGCACCATTAAATATGTCTCAACTGGGGTGCATTATACATTATGGAAAACGTCTCAACTGGGGTGCTTTTTTATCGTTTTTATTTTTCGTTTTTTTGTCGTTTTTTGTCGCTTTTGTCGCTTTTTTGTCATTTTTGTAGTTATTTTTTGTCGTTTTTGATCATTTTTGTCGTTTTTATTGTTTTTGTCGTTTTTTTTGCCGTTTTTGTCATATTTTGTCATTTTTAGCGTTTTCGGTCGTTTTTCTCCAATATTTTGTCGTTTTTTGTCCTTTTGTCGTTTTTTATACTATTTTTTGTCGTTTTTATTGTTTTTCTATCTTTTTTGAGTCGCACCCCACAAAAAACGACAAAAAAAACGAAAAATAAAAACGATAAAAAAAGCACCCCAGTTAAGACGTTTTCCATAATGTATAAGGCACCCCAGTTGAAACATATTTAATGGTGCACCCCTGTCATTTACCATAATGTATAACGCACCCCAGTTGAGACGTTTTCCGTCTCTTGCTAACGGTTGACCGCTCTGACTATATTTTAATAACCAAAAAGCCCTTAACTAATTTTTGAGGAGCCGTAATGAATGGAAGAAATTAGGAATTCCTAAAATAATCCTCCCTGCTCCAAAACCCTAAAACGAATCGACAGTGCTCTCTTTCCCCCTTCAAAATCGACAGTGCTCTCTTCCAACGAACCGCTCTCTTTCCCCCTTCCAAATCGAAGCCTCCCACTTTTCAATCGAAACCACCGATCGTCCATGGCAAACCAGACACGCAGGTAAAATCCTTGATTGTATGTAATTTTAACATATTTCTCTATTTATCTTGATTGTATATAATTTTTAGGTTTTGCCTCTATTTCTCTTGATTATATGTAATTTTTACAGATTTTTCGATTTCTATTGATTATATGTAATTTTTAGGTTTGCCCCATCAATTTTTGCTTCGTTCATGTCCTTTTCATCTGAAGGATGTTAAAAATTGATGATTTCCTCTGTTAGATGTTAAGTAGAGTATGCTTAGGGTTCAATATCTGAAATGTGTATGAATTCATACTGGAATGGTATGTATATGCTAAAATTGATGATTTCCCTCTGTGTATTTGTATGTTGTATATGTGAAATTAGGGTTGAATATGATATTTGTATGCTACTAGGGTTCAATATGATGAGCTAGGTGAACATGTGATATTGTAGGCTAAAATTGATAATATTTGTATGCTATTAGGGTTCAATATGATATTTCTTCTATGAATTTCCTCTATTTTAAGGGTAGTTGTACTGTTATAAATGTGAAATTATATACTATTAGGGTTCAATATGATGATTTCCTTTATGAATTCAATATGTGAAATTATAGGCTAAAATTTATGATATTTGTAGGCTATTATTGTTAGAGACAGTTATGTCTATTGCTCTTATTGTTATATGTGAAATTATAGGCTATTTTAAGGGTAGTTGTACTGTTATACAGGAAGTACATGCTTAGGGTCCATTTTAAGGGTAGTTCAATTGCTGTTGAAGTGGACCCAGACTTTATAAGTCTGTTGGATTTACCTTATACAGTTGAAAGTAACCATTTGGAGGGAGTTTATAAGTACTACTGGATTGATGCTTTGAAGAATGGAAAAACAGTGGAGCTCCTCACTGATGCTGGGTTGTTGGATATGTTTAGTAAACAACTTTCTGACAAGAAAGGAGAGAGACATATTCTTAGAAGAATTTGGCTAACCTGCAAGTCAAGAGCTACAACCTACTGAGTCACTAACACCAAGCAAAACTGGAAGGATTAAAAAGTAGCCCACAAACCAGTTAGAAGACATGTCAAGAAGGGTCTTCATGAGGAGCTGTTGGATCCACTACCTAGTGACAGTGATGTGGATCTTCCTGAGGAGGAGCTGGATCAAATGCCCTCAAGGATCTTCACTGGTGGAGGGTCTGACCAAGGGGCTCCAACACAGACATAGGGTGACCAACAACTCTATGGAGATGAACCAACTACACAAGGTGTAGCTGTAGACTTAGCTGATACACATGAGGATGAAGAACTTGGTACACCATCTGAGACACAACATTATGGAGATGAACCTCCAGCAACCCTTGACCATTCAAGTGAGGAAGAAATAGAGGGTGAAGAAGAAGAAACAGAGGGTGATGAGGAGTATATTCCATGTAACAGTGACGATGAAGGAGCATCTATGTCAAGAAATATAGACATTTCAGAGAACAACAGTCAAGAATGGGGGGAAGAAACTGAGTTTCAGAGGCAGGAGGTTGAGAGAAGAAAAAAACTTGCAGTTGAAGAACTAGAGGCTGAAGAGGAATACCATAGCAATGACTCATCAGCTTCTGAATGTGATCATCAAGCTGGGGTTGAACTTGATGACTTGTACAGTGAAGGTGAGATGGGTGAGGAGGAATACAGAGCTCCTGAGGTGATTGATCTAGTCCTAGGTCAGCAGTGGATGAATCCTAGTGAGTGCAGAAGATATTTAAGGACTTTTGCTATAAAGAACAGGTTTGAAATAAAGTATGTTAAGAATGAAATGCAGAGGATATGGGGTGTGTGTCAAGAAGAGACATGTCCATGGATGTGCAGGGTCAGAATTGGACCAGATAAGACAACTTGTACACTTAGACAACTCAATAAAGTACACACTTGTAAACACACTTCCAAGTTGCAGAACAAGATGGCAAACAGCAGATTCATCTCTGAAGTTTTGGAAGAGGACATCAAGGCACATCATACTTCATGGAAGGCAAAGGATGTTCAGAAGCAGATGTGGTCCAAGTTTACAGTGAAGGTTTCATATTGGAATGTACACATGGCATTGTTCAGAGTAAAGGAGCAAATGTTTGGTGGCTATGATGAAAGTTATAGGAAAGCTCCTGAGGTTGCAAACCAGGTTTTGAAATCCAACCCTGGGAGTGTGGCTTTTTGTGGAAATATACCAGTGACAACTGAATTTGGGTATTTATGCATAGGCTACTTTGCAAGCTTTATTGGATTCATAGATGATTGCAGACCACTAGTTGGATTGGATGGTTGTCACCTGAAAGGAAAGTATGGAGGGGTGTGTTTGTCAGCCACAGCTTTAGATGGCAATAATGGACTGTTTCCACTTGCCATCTATATATACACTTCATAGTGTGAAGCTACATGGGGTCATTTCCTTAGCATTATTAAAGACAAGTTACTGCAACATCCAGGAAAGATATCCTTCATTTCTGACAGACAGAAAGGCCTAGGGAAAGCTGTTGACAGTGAATTCTATGGGCACCCACATAGGTTTTGCTTCAGGCATTTCTACAAGAACTTCAAGTCCCATGTCAGTGCTAGCCAACAGATGAAGCATCTTACCCTGGGGGCAGTCAGAGCCTACAGAGAGGTAGATACTGCTAAATGGATTGAAGCAATTTCTCAACAGTGTCCAAAGGGTCTTGAGTACATGATGACAGAGCACATGACCAGATGGTGTAGAGCCTATTTTGACAAAACAACCAAGTGTGAGCACATAACCAACAATTTCTCTGAGAGCTTCAACAGTTGGATAAGAGAAATCAGAGGTAAACCCATCACTATGGTAGTGGAAATGTTTCATATGATGGTGATGCAAATGATCTATGATAGGAAGATGGCTTCTAGAGCATGGGGTGAGTATAACTTGACCCCAAGAGCTAAGAAGATAATTGAGCAAAGATCAAACCTTGTCAACAAATATCAAGTGACTTGGGCTGATGAAGGGTTGTTTTGTGTCACAAGTGTGTACTCTATTGAGAATAGATGGACTGTTGATATTTCTAAAAGAAGCTGTGACTGTTGTGTGTGGGATTTAACAGGGATTCCATGTGTCCATGTTGTAGCTGCTCAGTTACCTAGTAGGCCTCAATGGATAATGTAATTACTATCAATATTCATTTGTCTTGTTACAGCTTATACTAAAGTTTTACACTAACAATATTTACTTGTTATAGGTTCACAAGTCACTACTATCATGCCACTACCTACCAAAAAGCATAGGCTGGAAAGATTGTTCCAATGCCTCAACAAAGCTTATGGGGCACAGTAAGTCACTATAGGCTCTCTACTTCATTTATTTTGCAGCTTTCTACTGCATTTAAGTTACCTGTCATGCCAGTCACTACTTTATTTATTTTGCAGCCACCATATGAGGTTGGTCCACCTGGTAGACAGGCTCCCTGGAAGACCAAAGGGTGTTAGGAAGAGGGAAGCTGATGAGTTGCCAAGAAGTGTCAAGAAGCAGAGGATATGTAGGAGGTGCAAGTTGCCAGCAGATCACAATGCTAGGGGGTGCCAGGGAGGACCAGTTGGAGGGAACAAGAAAACACCAAGGGCGCCAAGACCACCCAAAGAACCAAAAGAAAAAGTTCCAAGGGTGAGCAACACTGTTTACAAGAGGCCAAAGGTTTCAAGGGGTAAGAAGAAGGCAGTACAACAAGCAGGTGAATCAAATACAGCACAAACGATGCATCGAAGCCTTCAACAAATTTCATGCCTCCAAGACCTTCAGTTGCAGAACAAATACAACAACACTTGGCCAATGCACCTGGTAGGACAAGTGACATTGCAGCATGTCTACCACCAAGGATGTCACCAAACTCAGTGTTCAGACCTCCATGGAACTCAAGTGTTGGAGCCAATAGGGGAGGGGGCAGCAGCAGTAGCTGGCAACAGCAGCAATAGGCATTTTGTGCAGTTATATAGGCCATTTTGTGTGGTGCTCAGAAAAGAATGTTTTGTAATTACTAATGTCAACAAACTCTAATGTTTGAAGCATGCCTTCATTTTGTGGGAATATTACTGAGGCATGCCTTCATTTTGTGGTATGTTTGAAGCATGCCTTCATTTTGGGAATATTACTTTCAGTGTTTGAAGCAATTACTCTAATGTGAACAAACTCTACTGTAATTACTCTATTGTAATTATCTGCAGGCATGCCTTCAACAAACTCTAATGTAATTATCTGCATTATGTCTTCATATTATCTGTATGCTTATCTGCAGTATTACTTACAGTGTTGCAATATTTTTGCAATGTTTCTGCAATGTTTTCCTGGACAAACTCATTATATGTTATCTGTATGTTTTCTGGACAAACTCACTGTATGTTATCTGCAGTATTACTTTCAGAAGTTGCATTATGTCCACATCCTCATGTCCATGTCTCCATGTCCATGTCTTCATTATGTCCACATCCTCATGTTCATGTCTCCAGTATTGCATTATGTCCACATCCTCACTGTTACTTTCAGTGTTGTAATTTCTTCATGTCCATGTCTTCATTATGTCTTCATATGAAAGTATGTCATCTGCATTATGTCCAGATTAAGTAGTTACAAACTGCATTATGTCCAGATCCTTCAAAAGCTAATTTTGTCTGGACATGATTATCAGTTACAAACTGCAACAAGTAGTTACAAGCTGCAGTATGTCTTCATATATTTGAGATTGCATTATGTCCATGTCTTTATATAGTTACAAACTGCAATAAGAAGTAAAAAATTGCAACATAATTATCAGTTTTCAATATTACATAGTCAATCCTTTCAATATTACATGATCTATCAGATTTCAATATTACATAGCCAATCCTTTCCCAAATTTTTTACAAAACTCTTCTAAAGTCGTGTTCACTACAACTTGAACATGGATTTCAGATTTCTTCTCCTCACTAAGAGTGGCCTCATTCAACCATTGGAATGCATTGTTGCATTTCAAGCATTGTAAGAATTTTCTTCCCTTGCTGTGACTTCTTTTGACATTAAAATAGCTCTTTTTCCTCCACAATTCTGATTGGGACAAGTGCTTTCTCCCCAAGGACATTCCTTCTTCCAATGGCCTAACTCACCACATAAGAAACAACCTCCTCTTTGAATTGTTGAAGATGAGCTTCCAGAGCTTGAACCCAAAACAGCAACATCCAGCCATTGAAAATCCTAGCAGAGGGGGCACTTCAAAAACTTTCTCCCGGGATTGGCCGTGATATTTGACTTCGAAACATACCTAATCCCCTTGCAGTTTTCCATCTTGCAAGGTGAGCTCAAGAACGGACACTCATCTGCAAAGTGGGTGTGCTTCGAGCAAAGTTGACATTTCTCCTAAACATATTTAAAAATGTCACACATTCAACGAAAATTAGAGGGACAAACCACAACAGCAAAAAATTTCATACATTCAAAGAAAATACACAAAACATAGCTTACCGGAGTTGCAGAACTAGCCATGGTAGCTCGGTGAAGCTTCGATGAACCCTAAATTTTTGGTACCAAGTCACGCAATCGAATGGAAGAGAAGGAAAAGGCTGTGGTGTAGGGATTTATAAAAGAGAAGGGTAGTTTAGGGATTACACAAGTAAGTTAGGGGCTTCCATTCATTACGGCTCCTCAAAAAATGAATTAAGGGCTTTTTCGTCATAAAAATATAGTCAGAGCGGTCAGCTGTTAGCAAGAGACGGAAAACGTCTCAACTGGGGTGCGTTATACATTATGGTAAATGACAGGTGTGCACCTTGAATTATGGTAAATTAACTAGGGTGCGACTCAAAATTTCTCTAAAAAAAATACCCCATACCAAACGCCCCATTAGATTTTTCAATACCCCTGATTAACACTTAGAGCCCGACCTGACTTGGACCTGACTTGACAAAAACCTGATCGTACGCAAGCCAAAATCAATTAGACCTGAATCTCACCGGACCCAAACCCGACCCGACTCTACTAGACCCAAACCCAACATAAATTTGACCGGACCCGAGTCTCACACAACTTGACTAGAACCAAACATGACCGACTCGATTAGATTATTGTGCGGCATGGATAAATTGAGAAATTATGCTCACAAGCATAATATTCCTAGTACTTCATTATGGTAACAAGCACACAAAATTCTATATTCCCAGGAATAGTGTGTATTATACCAAACACATTATAACTAAATGCCCATGGATTTGATGTACTGCAATCCGCGAACCAAACGGCCCTTAAGTTAATCTATCTCTGCTTTCAACAATAAAACTGGCCATTCAAAGAATTGAGATTTCTACTTCTCCCAAACTACCTACTCTTCCAAGGCATAGAAAATAATCAAAGTGGCACAGTTACTGGAAACTTGTCAGAAGAAGAATTGAGTAATCCTAGTTTTGGATTGACCATCTCACTTACCTGTAACAACTTTTGACGACTGTCTAACAAGACACCTTAAATTGAGTCCTTCATGCCATATTTGACCCTTGGGCTACATTTGGATGCGGAATTGCAGAATTTATGAATTAATAAATTAGCTACTTCCTAGGACCCACATCCCTTGCAATCAGAATGCATATTTTGCATGTGATTTTGCACAATTCCATCCATCTTCTGCAGTGCAGCCCGGCTTTACAAGGCCACATGAGATATTGGTTGCAGGAATTTTAATGCACTTGCTAGGAGAAGTAAGCCTATTTTTTAGTTCCTCTGGTAACTCCTATCAAAATTCAAAATGCTAATTTGACATCCATGAATCATTGAATTATCATTCTAATGCCAATGCCTTAATCATGCATAACTAATTAGGACTCTAGTTGGCCAACTTCATCACCCTCCAAGCATTTGGGAAATGGCTAAACCTAGAGAAAGACAAATAATTAGGAAGATTTGAGAGGAATTGAGGATATATACTTTCTAATTGTACAAAATATAATTTGGCAGGAAATAGACCCTCTTTTCTTGATTCCTCGTCATTGCTCCAGTAACCAAAGTCCAAGTCCAAATGGCACCTTTGCAAACATTCATACCCCTCGTGCTAACATAAACAAATAATTGCAAAGTTCCACATGCTTGGATACAAACATATCAAGATACTACTACTACTACATCAACTAAAAATATATCTACATTGTCAAACAATTGAGCACAACCTAAAAAGCACGGGCACTCCAGCATTCGATGTTTTGTCCGTATATGTAATGCTAAACACGCATTTGCCATGACAAGGCACACTACAAAATACGATAGGATGCACCAAAATAAGTGGTGGCTCGTGGTACGTGCCACCATGTCATGTATCATTCATGCCCATCTAGGAAGGTCGGACGTTCAAAAAAATAAAAATGTTATCGTGCCCGTGAAGCACCGTGCAGGACATGTATCCAACACGACACGTAAACTACAAAATACACCAGGACATGCCAAGAAACATGACAAGTAAGTATGACCCGTCATTATCGCGTCGTGACGTACTTGTGTCCGTGCTACATAAACCCGTAACATTGTCAAGTTCATGAAAGCAAAGATCATGCAAAAAAATTGATGATCGACCAATAATAAGGGCCGGGACGAAGAATCAAACCTCGGGGACGATACTCTCATAGAGCTCCAGACCAAAGGAAAACGGCTCTCCGCGAGCGCCGACCGCCGAGAAGCTGAAGACGCCTTCGGGCTCGCTCTTCACCGACACGTCCTTCGCGTCCGGCAGCGACACCGTCAAGTAAATCCTATCGGACCGCTGTGCCCACATGACTTCCGGATGTCGACTGAACATGTATATACATAAAAAGGGAAGATTTTTACTCTTTTATGGGTTTATATGAAAAAGAAGAAACCAACTTTGATGATATTTTGGGGCGGAAAGGGGGGGGGGGGGGGGGGGGGGGAGGGGGAGAGAGAAAGGGAAGATTGGCAAACCTCATTGGAAGCCTTGGGAAATGGCGGGGAGAAACCCTAGAATTAGAAAAGTTTGTGGAACGAAGTGGGAAAGAGGAACGGGAAGTGGCGTAAGTGGAGAGTGTGGAGGATATGCGCGGAGGAGAGCTGGAAATAGTAATAAAATAGCATATGCTTTACTCTCGCCATTGTTTGGTTTCATTTTAGCCATTTGATATTGCTTGGTTAGTAGGCACGCGAGGGAAAAAAAAAAAAAAAAAAAAAAAAAAAAATTTACTCCTAAACAGCAGTAGCAGCATAAGAAGAAAAAGAAAAGAAAAGAAAAAGGCACATTGACACTCCAAAATACTCTATGATGACGTAAATGTTTTGAACTTTTCAATCCTTAAACTACTTTTAGTTTTTTTCTTGCCCGTAATAGTTACGCACAAGTAGTCAAAATTTTACGGGTCATTCATCGTCCCAAACGTGAATGTGTCTGTTCCAAAGCTTCAAACATCTACTAATAGAGTTCGGAACTTCAAAATATACTAGGAAACCATTACAAAACATGTATTTACACATGAATATAAACAAAACATCTAGCATATAAAAAGAAAAGTAATTTCAATTGATGGACTTTTATTTTGATTGTGTAGGTTTGTTGGTTCTTGTCATCTCCATCGTCAATTGATGCGAGGTTGAGGGTTGAGGGTTGTAATAATAATAATAATAATAATAAGAGGAGGAAGAAGAAGAAGAAAAATGTATGTTGCCCCCAAGAAAAAGTGTGTTGCCCCAAGAGTAAAATGGACAGTTGTGTTGTCATCTAACCAGTGTTGTCCCTGAGAGTATTTTGCGACAAAATAGAAGTGTAAGAATATAATATATTTGTATATGATTTGTTGATAAATCCAAACGATGGATGTCCTTATCTTTATCTATAATAACATTCATCTTATTTCCTCCATATATTCTTAATAAAGAGAAGCCCGAGCACTATTCTATCTGGCTACAAATATTTCTTTATCTTTCATTTTATAACACATTATCAACACTAACGCTCGAGAAGATCCAGACCGTCGGATTAACGACCACATGAAAAGTGAAAGTCAGACGACCTTACTGCAATCGTTGGAATACTAAGGTATTATTTATATATAAATCTACTTTTGATTCATGAAATACATGTGGAGTTCTCTGCCATGAGAATGTTTATGGCGTGAATACTTTTGATTTAATAAAATATACATATAGTTTCAACCTAGAGCCATTTAGAAGCTTTATGTGGATCTTAGACGATGGAAAAATTGCCCTTGTGTTTGGGACATAATAAAAATAAGGGTTTTTCTAAGAGAACCACACTTTTTACTTGGGGCTAGCCCAAAAATATAAAAAAAAATTACAAGTTTGCCATCCTTTTTTTTTACTTGGGGCTAGTCTAATTTTTTTCAGCAAATAGGACTGCCAACATGCTGGCAGTCCTAGGACTGTCAGCAAGTTGGCAGTCCTAACATTATATTAGGACTGCCAACATGTTGGCAGTCCTAACATATGTTAGGACTGCCAACAAGTTGGCAGTCCTCGGAGAAGAAGAAGAAAAAGAAGCAGCAGCAGAAGCAGCAGCTCAAGTTGGAGAGCCGCCCCGCCGTCGAGGGCCTCGTCGGCGCCGTGTCCCTCGTCGGCGCCACACTCATCACCCTCCTCTCCGGCGTCGCCTCCGACCTATATGGCCGTCGCCCGCTCCTCGTCCTCTCCCCGTGACCCAGCACCGCTGTCCGACGCTGGCCCGAGCCGCTCGTCCCGTCTTGTCCTCGCCCAGGCGAGCTCCACTGGACCTTCGCAGACCCGGCACTGCCCCGCTGGCACTGCTTCGACCGCCCCCTCTACTGTGAGTCCCCCCGTCCTCATCTCCTTCCTTATTTTCTCCTACATCTGGAATGGGGGGTTACAGGAGAAGACGAGGGCGACGGCAGCGCCGAGGAAGCCAAAGAACGGGGTGGAGGAAGGAGGCGGCGGCTGGAGGCGGAGGTGGAGGAAGGAGGCGGCGGCTGGAGGAAGGAGGAGGAAAGAGGAGAGAAAAACCCTAAGTTTGGGATAGCCCCAAGTAAATTTTGGGATGCCCACAGTAAAAGTTCCTTAAACTTCAGCTGTCCCCTAGTAAAATGACGCCCCCAGTAAAATGTGCGGTGCCCCTAGAAAAACCCTAAAAATAATTCATCTAATATGTTGGTGATGTGGAATTGTTTCGAAATTTAACTTGATCAATTTTCTTCTTCAAGTTGGGATGAAGTTATGAATGAATCTTCCATATTAGTGAGGATCCAACTTGAGTAATGATAATAAGTGGTAAAAAAAAAATCTTTTGCACATCTCAAATTTGTTCAGAAGAGCGAAGTTTATGAATAAGCAATTGTTTCTTTCATATATGATATATGATATGCCAAAGAACCTACTATGTTGTCCTTTGAATTATATATAATTGTTGATGCAGTACGTGATTCAAACTAGTAGGTTGCACAAGTGAAAACCACTAAAAGATAATACATATTCATCTTAACCTTTTAGGATCCATGTTGTCTCCCTTGGTATGGATGTAATCTAAAATTATTTTCAATATGTCGGAACCTTGAGTAAGAAAATTGGAATTAAAGGACTCGTTTAGTGGAAATACAATAAGTAGTTTTAAACTGTCAATTTAGTCCATTTTACCAACTTTTATACTTTGTCGAATCGGATAAGGAGAAATACCGACCAACTTTAACCATATTGGATTTGGATTTAAAGATAGCACTGTATTTTGATAATAAAAATTTGTATATTAATGAAAATGATGAAAATCCTATTGTGAACCAATACACAATTTTGATATGACAACCTTTTCTATTATCACCATTAGTTCATTATTCCTATCATAAATGCTTGTCGTGTGTAGATTCATTAACTTTCTATGTTTCTTGATCTTTAATGAAACAATGAGTACACTTGTATGAACTTTGAATTGTCTAGTGGCAATTGACATTCATCTCTTATCCAAATATTTGAGTGGCATCCAAGTAATTTCCACAATCTTCATTGTTCCAAATAAAATTAGACATAATAGTTCTGTCATTGTAACTGAAGTGCCAGTTATAAAGATATATTCATACACCCGTAATAGTTAGATGCTCTAATGGCAACAATGATACATGATAGAATTGTGGGTAAACATTTTCTTTAAAGAATGAATTCGCATATGAAGACTAGTTTGTCATAGAACATCTAGAAATATGGTATTCCTATACTTCATTTTCTATGTTTAAATGGCTAAGCGATTGGTCCATATAGTGTCACGTCCAATATTTTGTGCCCCACTGAGACGGATTTGTGTAACCTTTCACGGACCAAGGTTATACGAGAAGCTTCCAAAATGTTCTAGAAGATGGTGGAATATTCTAAAAGGCCTGAGAACCTTCCAAAAGGCCTAATAATCTTCCAAAAGACTCAAGACATCTCTAGATGCCTCATGATCTTCCTGGGTAGACTAGAATCTTTCATATAAATATCTAGGCTTAGAATATTTCTAGAATAATCCTTGAAATATGCCGGTTCCAGATGGTTCTTGAAGTTTCCTTGTAACCCGTATAAGTGGGAGGCTCATTTGTTCCTTACTACCCAAAGCTGCAATCTCTCTCTAGTAAAGTGAAATTTTAATCTTTTGTTCCATATTGTTCTCATTTATGCCTTAGCGATCTAGCTAAGCGTTTGGAGAAGGCTGTCACATCCCAATTCAGTATATTCGATAGTCGTCCCCTGGGCGTGATGTCGTACGAGCCTAGGTTGTGCTCGTACAAGGCACTTTCATGAGGTTATCCGAAATACAACAACAAGAGAGTGTGCAGAGTATATTGAACACATTGTATAGAAAAAAACTTGAGCTTTATTAATAATGAATATCATACTACAGACTCGATACAAAGGTGTCGTGCTGGCTTACAAACTGACTATATTACAAAATGAACGTCGATGAGATAGATGTTCCCTACATCACACCCCTTTATACAACCAAAATATGCAAGACACCTTGAATAGGAGAGCGTTGAGACATCTTGGCTTGGACGGTTGCGGATGTCTTTAAAAGATGAGGGCTTTGCCTTCGCACACTAGCAAGGCTTCAAAAGGTTGCAGCATCGCCTTCAGTTCCTTGGCATGCTATCTGGGGTCGGAGCACCATATGGAAAGCGAGGGTCAGTACATTACACGAGTACTGGTGGGTGGCAAATTAAATCTCATACTCTCATTTGGTTCAAGAATTTAGGTGAATCATGCAGTATATGTAGTGATCTTTCTAGCCATCCTAGTCAATTTCATGCAAGCAGTTTGACAAAATGTAAACAAGGTAAATTATGCTAGAACTTACCCACGGCAGAGTGTGCCATGCAACATAAAGCTTACCAACACCTTCCCTGTCAGTTTGATATCAGTTCATATTAAGTGTGTGATGTGGAGGTCATTGGCATTAACTAGCCATCCTGGACATAGTCTGGTTAGACGAGATCCTTTCAACACAAGTAGCGAGCTTTGTTGCAAGTCCCCAAATTACACGTTGCTTAAACCCAGCTCGGCTATACCGTGTTTCCTCTAGGCCGAAGCGGTCTCGTGGCCCCGGGTTACCCGTTCGAGGAAATAAACGCCCTTGTGCACAAGTTGTGTAGCTCCCCTTCCCAAAAATTCTTTGAAATATTTTTTTATATTTATTTGATTTAACTGGTGATTTTTAGAATTTATAAATAATTATTTTAATTAATTATTACGGTAGATGACTTTAGCCATGGTTGGATTTTGGAGTACCAGACGACTAGAAATCATGGCACGAATAGTGCAGTGGCGTGCCTTGACTAGTGTATTAGCCATGCCAGGGAAGGCTGAGCCATAGTGATGTCCTAACAAGAAAAACCAGGCTAAGTTGTGACATGACCCTATAAATAATTTAATTATTTAACTATTATTATATTGTGGACTTGTAGGAGACCGGCTGTACCAATTTAGTCCGAACTGGACCCAAACCAAACCTGAATCCGGGTATGCATGTAGTGAGATCAAATGCACCCATGTAGACATATTTCAAGTAGATGCAATGCCTATTATTGGTTATTGTATTTTGTTATTATTATTATTATTATTGGTATTGTTGATAGATTGAAAGAATTTACTATTGATGCTATAATTAATATAAAATATTTTTATTATCGATTACTTGTGTTCTCAGGAAATATATATTATCGTGTAGATAGATATATTTTACAAGTAGTAATTTTGGTATGTCCAAATTAGTATATTCGTATATAAATGACTTATTACATACAATATTTATATTATTAGTAGTAATTGATATTTTCATTAGAAATAGGGTAATCAATTATGAGTATATATATGGTATGTAAATGTATGCACATATATTATTCTAGGAGTATGCTTGTATATAAAGGTAATTAAGGCTTTAGAATTGTTACAAGTGTTTATATATATATATATATATATATATATATATATATATATATATATATATATATATATATATATATTATATATATATATATATATATATATATATATATATATATATATATATATGTATACATATATATATATATATGTGTGTGTGTGTGTGTGTATGGAAATAAATGTATATACAAGAGTATAATAGTATATAGAAAACAAAATATAATTAAAAGCCCAAATCCCCTGAGCCCCCAAGCTTCCCAAGAACCCAGCCCAGTGTAAATCGAGCAAAGCCCGCACAGGGAACACCCTTTTCCCGCTCGATTTTCTTTCGGCAGCGCATATATAAATATATATCGAGAGATCGAGAGGGAGGGGTGTTTCATCAAAACCTAACCCTGACAGCCTCCCCTGATCCTGAGCGGCCACCCGCCCCGGCGCCACCGTCGCACGGGCCGTCGGCCGCTGCAAATGCGCCGGAACGCACAGCACAGCGACAGCAGCAGCCCGACCCCCTACTTCGCAGGTAATATACTCTCTCCTCGTTCGATCGTTCATCGTTTCGTTTTTACGTATACGACCACAACCTGTCACGGCCCGCACCCACCGTGAGGGTACGAGTACGTAACAGCGCCCAACCTACGCCGTAGTGTCGGCGGTAGAACGCTGTTCTAGGTCATGAACTATAACTACATAATATGAATACTCTCCATAAGGAGGCCAACACAGAGGTACAACTCAATCACAATCTAAGGTAGAATGTAGCATGGTGGAAATAGATAAGAAATTCTCAACCGAGGTACAGCAGAAAGAAATAACAAAGTCTCAACATCTCTAAAATATACAACTCTGAAAATAAGGCAACAGCTAAACATGAAAAGAAAGGACAGTCTAAGCTATCTACACTATACAAGGTATCATCCTGAGCAGCTGCCTGAACCTCCCCAGGGGTCCAGATCGCGAGTGTCAACTAGGCAAACTCTAAGTAAGGGTGCAGGATTCCTCATCATCCTCTGTAAAATTTTCAACAGGTCCAATCAGGACCGGAGCGAGCACAAAACATCTCACGCAGTTCATATCATGTTAGGAAATATAAAGCATGCAATAGAGTAAGGTACATGAAACGCTGAAAGAAGAATGTATATGAAAACAGCAGAGATTTGATAATAGGAAATATCTATATATGATAAGTAAGAACTGTAAGCAACATGTAATTTAGAGCACAATATGGTTATGTAAAAGGGTTAGGTTATACAATAAAATGGGACTCCTTTGTACGTGGGTGTACAATGGACATATACAATTTCTTATACAATAGGATTGATCACATAACCATTTTTACTCTCCCTCCCCAATCAATACACAAGGATCCAATTTAGTTACGTTACCTTATACAATGGCTTGTACAATGGCTCAATGTGATAATGAGAGTACAATATGCACAATGAGTGTACATTGATAAGGGTATTCAATAAATACAATATGTAAGTGAAACGCACATCACAATATGTATTTAGTGAATACAAGAAGATAACATCTCAGAAGAAGATCCGTATAGTACCAATCCGTGATAACAACGTGTCAGCATCAAGTACAGTAATTTAGAGCAAGAATGTAAATCCAGACAAGTATGAAACGGTCAGAGAATGTACTCGTCTCGTATCTGAATGTCTGAAGTAAATGTACTGTCCGAGATGAGGTACCTGACTCCTAGTTAGAGCAACACAAGTCAAGATGTATACAGGGGATGATAATAGTAATCTATAATGCATCTGCATGCTGTCTAGGTCAAACTAGACTAAAGTCAACACTTGGTCAACTCTAGTCAACCACACTAGTCAACTAGGTCATGTCCTAGCCCAAACAAGTCTAATAAGTCTCACTAGGCCTAACCAAGCCTAGGCTAGCAGTCACACACCAATCACAAGGCTATACAAGCCAACACAAGTCACACATCAAGATACATCACTATCATGCATATTCGATATTATATATATATATATATATTTTTTATATATATATATATTCGATATTATATATATATATATATATATATATATATATATATATATATATATATATATATATATAAGAGAAAGGAACTAACATGTAAAGCTATGTGTGTGTGTGAACATGGAGGTGTACATGAAAACAGAAATCAACACTAGTTATAAGTTTACACTACACATGGCACAAAGCTAACCCATCTACATTACACATGTATTATACTTAACATGCATGGCTACAAGTATACATCTATATACATTAGAGTAGAGACTATTTAAGTTATAACTAACATGCATCTATACTTTACATAAATCTATATATATTATAGCAATCATTTAGAGAAGGGTTACATGGCATGGTGGTTGATATAGAGTGGGGTGTCCTTGTGCAGAGGGTGAAGTTCATTCTCAGTTTAGTTCCACATTTACATATAAACTAAAGTGAGCTATCCCATAAACTGGTGTAACTAACCACATAAAATGAACCATGTTATCTAAAATTTGCCATTAAGCCAACATCCCATATGCATACAGCTCATGCATTGTCTACTACTGAAATTAACTAACATTTCGAATTAAGGGGTTGAAGGTTAACATTACATTCATAGACATTCCACTATATTGAAAACTGAAATTGGCTTGGCAATAGAAAAAGGAAGGTATATATATGCTTACATGGACAGTTCAGTGTTCGAACAACCTAAAATGAACTAACATTCAATCTAAATATCAGCTATACATTGGTTCAATGTCTACATATGAAATCTGATATTGCATTTACAATATTTATACATTATGCATTCATATCTATCATTACATATATACCTTGCATTTATATCTAGCATTCATTATATACTTTTATGCATGCATTGTATATCATTCTTTCATTCATGCATTGCTTACATATATTACATTAATTGTATTTCTACATGCTTGCATTCAACCATATATATACATTAATGTAAAGAGGATATATATCATATATATATATATATATCATTTTATTCATCTAACATATCATGCATTACATACTCTATATTCATTTAATATCCATACTACATAGGCTCATAGGTTACACAAAATGCATATATCGTATAGTCACTCTTTTACTTAAAATCAATACTGTACCAATTGGGCATTCACTAAATTCTAGGATTAAAGTATGTTGTAGTACTTCATGTTAGCTTTCCGAAACTTCAAACGGATCGCATTTTCGTGTCCGGAAGCTCCCGGAATCGCGAAAATACCGAAACACGTTCGTCTTTCGTACAGCTGACACTCAAATAATTCTATAGAAAGTTATAGAAAGAATTTGGCTTATTAAAATATATATTTGGAAATCTAACTTCGATACGGTTCTTTTAAAAAAAATGTGAGATAAATCAAAGTTTTAAGCTAAAAGTTATGACATTTCTAAGTTGCTATTGCTACTAAAAACGTGGATAAAAATTATGACGAATTTGGGTAGTTTGAGACAAAAGAACACAAGTATATAACATACTATATCAAGAAATCACTCTCTACACTAATATATATATATGAGACACTATAGAACACATCTCCAATACAAAAATATGAGATTAAATATGTAATAATTTATTCATACATAACAACAACACATAGTGTATCAAAATTTGGGGTTTTTCCACATGGACACAACCACAACACAAAGGACACTCCTATGACCTCCAAATGGACACGAAATGGACACAAATGGAGATACAACCATGGGGGTCATTCCTATGGGTTCAAAATAGACCTATATGCATGAGGAAATGAAAATGAGAAGGGATTTATACCTCCCGGTAGATCGAATCGAAGAAAAGCCTTCCCGGAGCGACACCGACACGTAGAGATTCCAAAAGGACACGAACGAGCTCCAAATCCTCCCAAACTTGGGTAGCTTCCTCCATGGCTAGAATGAAGAAGGAAAGAAGAAGATTTGGTGGCGAAATGGAAGGATTTGGTGGAGAAATTGCTAGGGATTGCTCTCTAGAAATTTGGGGAAGAACAAAAGAGAGAGTATGGATGAGAATAATGAAATGAACTTGAGCCTATCCTCTCCCAAAGTGGCTGGCCATATGGGGCTATTTGTCCTATTATGGTAAGGTCCAAAATGCCCCCACTAACCTATTCTATTAGTATTAGAAAAGGGCTAATTGGTTGGGGCTAAATTAGTCATTCTAAAGTCTCTAATCACACTAACCTTATCCATAATAATTAGTCTAACCTCTAACTAAAATATTTCTATCATGTGGGCCATGGCTAACTAATATGTGGGTCCACTAAAGTCAACACTACCCCCGAGTTCCCGTTTCAAGTCGGATTGAGCTGAAATTCGAACCCGACTCAAATAACCCCAAAACAATATCATAAATAATAAAATAAATTTCAAAAATATTTCAAAAATACAAAATAACAAAAATACCCCTATTCCTGAAAACTGGGGGTGACAAATTTCTCGAAATTAAAACCAAACAATAGTAAAATGTCAAAATCACAAGTCATAATTTTAAATAGTTTTAAAATGATTAAAAATCACCAAAAATCATAATATAAAATAATTATCAATAAATAATAATTATAATTATAAAATTTCAAAATTACCCTTATCTAGAAAACTGGGTGTTACACAACCTAAACCTCTTCTAGACTCAGTAATTAGATTTAGTTAGAACACGACAACATCTGTGGTTAATCGATCCAAAAATCGATGAATAAACTACCAAAACAGAACAAATATCTAGTTCAAAACCCTAGATTAGGAAGGCAAATTTCTGCCGTTTCAACCACAGTTTTAAAAATCTAATTGAATAGATCCGTAGGTGGCATAACCAGGATCGAAACCCCATTATTACTTTAAATTCTAGTTACTTATCCAGTGAATAAAAGCTGTTTAAAAATCAAAAAAAATATGATACACTGTTTTGAAAATATTGAAAAAACCTTCGATACAACGTGCGTTCTGCCATTTCGGACGACGTGGTCACGAATCGAAAGCATCGAAAGTTTCGTATCGACTTCGTGGACATGTGGGCTTTGACGAAATTAAATTGGTTGCGTGTGCGCGACGAATTTGATACGTATCCGTCAAAATTTACCGTATCGGCCTCTGTGCAAATTTCTCAATTACTTTGTGCACGTTCATCAGATCGAGACAAAACTTGTGCCAACAGGACCGTATTGTTTTTCTGGTCATGTATGCCAAGTTTGGTCCAATTCTGAGACAGTTGATCGGATCACCGTTTCTCGGGCCCCACGATCCGATTCAACGGGCAATTTTGTGTACGGCCCACCGGAATCCAAAATTGGACATACCATTGGGTTCGTATCATCAAAACAAATTTGTAGACATATAGTTTGACAACTTTAAAGACCATTGACCCAGGCACGCTTTTCGGTGCAAAGCGGGTCCAACAGCGAACATCGTTTTGACCCAAAATTACCGTTTTGCCTCTGTGTCCAGAATTGGACTTAAGGACAGGCAATCCTAGCTAATTTGACTAATCTGAGAATGTTGGCAATATCTTTTTCAGCTTTCGGAGACAGTTGTGATGATTTGGACTTTATGGCTTAGCAGTTGACTATATTCTGTTGGATCTGCGTGCAAACTCCAGGCAAGATACCTTGCCTCCCTCTACAGTTTAATTCCATGTTTATAGTTTTTATGTTATTATTGTATTATCATTAGATATCCTATTTGTTATAGATTTTATGTGATTTATTAGCTTTCTAGTTGACTTGATTTATCTAGTTTTTACATACCGTGTTCACCAGTTTATGGTCTTGCTTGACTTGACAGTGTAGTTATACTGGACTTGACTGTGTCTTGACTGAGTCGTACCTTGTCTCACCAGTACCTTGCTTGAGTCGTGTCATAGAATGAGTACGTGTAATTGAACTGCTAAATCTTTGTTATCGTTTTTCCTCAACCAGAGAGTCCACACTCGGGACGAGGGTTGATCAGTTGCACCAGAGAGTCCACACCCGGGATGAGGGTGTTTGCCTTGATCTATTTACATCCGTGAGTCTACACTCGGGACGAGGATGTCGATTATTTGTACCAGAGAGTCCACACTCGGGGCGAGGGTGTTGACTTGACTTGTACTAGAGAGTCCACACTCGGGACGAGGGTGACTTGTCATAAACTAACCAGAGAGTCCGCACTCGGGACGAGGGTGTTGGCCCATTCCACGGTCACACCCGATTTCGATAATCAACATATACTTTAGTCAATACACAAAATATAGAAAATGCTGCTAACTATTTCAGGATGCATGAAATCATATTCAACGGACGATGTACTGCATAAATCAAAGCATCAAAGTCATCAAAATCTTCTGAAGACTCTTTTCTACTTTTATTCTGTATTTTACATTTTATTGAGTCTAGGAATTACTTTGTAAAATCAATTATGGTAATACTGGCTTAGGGTTAAAATTGTCCTCCTTTCTAGAAACCTATTTTTACCCTTTCGTATTTTCGGTTACAAATATTTCAAAAACATATTTCGAAAATATTCTTTTCAAATGATTTTACAAATAACCAAAAACATGTTTGAAAACTATTTTTACAAAAGATTTTTAAATATCTCCTAACAGAACTCCAAGCCGAGTTCGGCCCGAGTTCGGTCAGTTTGTATTCAAACTTCAGTTGCCTCCAAATCTGCGAGCAACGTCTATTTTGCGAGATATTTGCACCCGAACTCTGTCCGAGTTCTGCCCGAGTTCGGTTGGTGAAAACACCTATAAATAGAGAAGAACTTTTTCATTTCAAATCATCAATTCATTCTTCATCTTCTCTTCTCTACTATTCAAATGTTTTCTAAACGATCTAAGATTTTCAAATCTTACCTACACATCTCTTAGCCAAAAGCCAGTACTATCAGAGTTGATTTAGAGTCTTTTGGTTACTCAAGAGTTGTAAAGAGGTCGTTCAAATTTCAACAACTTTTCTGTTGTGGAGCTGGTCGTGCGCTCGCCACCAAGTACGGTGTTGTGAAGCCGGTCGTGCGCTTGTCACCAAGCACGGTGTTGTAAGAGATTGCAAGCTCTCAGTTAAAGCTTGTGCCATAGTGGATTAACATCGAGCAAGAGTACTCGAGACTGGATTAGTCCTCTCAGAGGGATACCAGTATACATCGCTGTGTCACTGAGTTTGATTCTCCTATCTTTATTTACTGTCTCTTACATATCTGCCATAGTTTAATTTTTTAATTGGTGATTATATTTCCGCTGCACACACGCACTCTATTCACCCTCCCTCTAGAGGTGCTCAATGATCCTACAATTGGTATCAGAGCAGGTTATATTCTTATATAACATACCCTAGAGAGTATATATATGGCAGCCGTGAAATCTATATTCAACGGTGAAGGGCAATCCACAAATAGACCTCCCCTATTTGATGGAATAAATTACACTTACTGGAAAACACGTATGACTTTCTTTCTTAAGTCTCTAGATTTTGATCTTTGGTCAATAGTCATTGATGGGTATAAGAAACCACCACCTACAGTGGTTGAAGGTATTCTTATGGAAAAGCCGCATGACAAGTACACCGATGCTGAAAAAGCAAAGGCTAGTCTTGATGCTCGAGCCATCAATGCACTATTCTGTACAATTGACAAAACCGAGTTCAACAGAGTTTCAACCTGCAAGACGTCTCACGAAATTTGGAAACTCCTTGAGGTAACCCATGAAGGGACTTTCCAAGTGAAAGAATCCAAAATTAGTAGACTGACTCAGGAATATGAATCTTTTAAGATGAAACCCGGTGAGTCAATTACACAAATGTTTACTCGTTTCCTTGATATAACTAATCCTCTGCAATCTCTTGGTAAAGATTACAACAATCACGAGAAGATTAGAAAGGTGCTGCGGGCTCTAACAAAGAATTGGAATCCAAAGGCCACAACAATTATTGAAGGAAACGATCTCACCACAATGTCGTTGGAAACTTTGATGGGCAAGCTCATGACCCATGAACTCGACTTGCAAGATTTTGAAGAAGCAACACCAAAGGAGAAAACTATTGCCTTCAAAGCTCATACAAGAAAGCCGACATACAACGATTCCGATGAAGAATCCTCAAGTGGTGATGAACAAGCCCTACTTGTGAAAAACTTCAGAAAGTATCTAAAGTTTACAAGCAGAAAGAAGAAAGACGTCCAAGAAAGCAATGAAGATGAAACCATATGCTTTGGATGTAAGAAGTCAGGGCACATGAAGAAGGACTGTCCAGCTACCAAGAAGAGCAGTCCATATGATAGATTAAGATCAAGCAGAAAAGCTACAACTGGTCGAAAGTATGCCAACACAAGTATCTGGCATGAAAGCGACGCCAGTAATTCTGAAGAAGAGGATAGACCCTGCGGTAATGCAAATGTCTGTCTTATGGCATTTGACAAGGTATCTTCAAACCCTCTATATGATGAATTTACTTTCGATGAGTTAGAAAATGCCTTTAGCGATTTACTTGAAGAACACAAAAATGTGCTTGACAAGTATAAGCAATCTCGAAAAGAGATTAAGGCATACACAACCGAGTTAGCTAGACTGTCCAATCTTATTCAAGATATTAAAGAGACATCTACTACCAGTAACACGGAAGAGATAGCCAAACTCAAGGTAGACTATCATGAGGCTATCCTCACTATTCAAAAGAAAGAAAGAGATTATGGTAAGATGCAAAAACTGTATGACACAGAGAAGAGGATGCACTTAGTAACAGAACAGAGACTCTCAGTTATGACTGCTAAATATGAAGAGTCTATTGCGATTTCTAAAAAGTTAGAAATCAAGTTAGGCAAACAGGAAATGCCTGTGACACAGCCTAATTTTAGTCCTAATGCAAAGCATACACCTAAGAGAACTAAAAACAAGAAAGCACAGAAGAAACACGAGTATCATCATGATTTCACTTATAGGTTCTCCAAGAAACCAAACAAGCATGTGAACACAGTTTCAACCACATCTGGTTCTAAACTGACTTGCACTTATTGTGGTACATACGGACACATATCACAATATTGTCTTGCAAGAAAGCTTGTTAATAACCATACTTTAGTCTGGAGACCTAAAGCTAATCAGCATGGACCCTTCAGAAAATGGGTACCAAAGGATTCATCTACTTGTTTTGTAGGTGGACCCTCAACCCTCTCATGCTAGAAGCAAATGGATCCTCGATAGCGGATGTTCGCGACACATGACTGGTGATGCATCTTTATTCGCTACGCTATCGATGAAGAAAGAAGGATACGTCTCCTTCGGAAATAACTTGAGAGGTGATATTATAGGTAATGGTACTGTAGGTATTTCTCCTTACCCAATAATAAAGGATGTTTGTCTAGTAACTGAATTGAAACATAACCTATTGAGCATAAGTCATTTGGCAGATAATGGTTATGGTATCAATTTTGTGAAAGATAAATGTACCATATATGATATGTCATCTGGTGATCCTGTATATAAAGGGATTAGAGAAGACAATATTTATGTTTTCTTTTTGGAGAATACTAATAATGCAGGAAGGTGCCTAGTAGCCAATCAAGATGAAAGCTGGCTATGGCACATGAGATTAGGACATGCAAACATGAATACTATCTCACGTCTGAACACAAAGAAGTTGGTAAAAGGACTCCCAGAAATTCTATTCAAGAGAGACATGGTATGTGCTGACTGTGAAAAGAACAAAGCACATAGGTCTTCTTTTAAATCCATCAACGCTGTAAGTACTTCGAGACCTTTGCAGTTGATTCATATGGATTTATTTGGTCCAAGTAGAGTCGCTAGTCTTGGCGGTAAACTCTATGCTTTTGTCATTGTTGATGATTTCTCTCGTTTTACATGGGTTTACTTTTTATCAAACAAAAGTGATGCTATTTTTAAATTTTAGATATTTTGTAAAAAGGTACAAAACGAAAAAGGCTTCATGATTACTCGTATCCGAAGTGATCATGGTAGAGAATTCGAAAATTCTGATTTCAAAAAATTTTGTGATGATAGTGGATATTACCACAAATTTTCTTGTCCTAGAACTCCCCAACAGAATGGTGTTATGGAGCAGAAGAACCGTACTCTAAGCGAAATGGCTAGAGTCATGCTTAATCAGCATAATCTTCCTAAATATTTTTGGGCAGAAGCTGTTAGTACAGCCTGTCATATTTTAAATAGGGTGTTAATTCGACCAATTTCGAAGAAAACACCATATGAGCTTTGGTTTGGAAGAATTCCAAACATTTCTTATTTTAAAGTTTTTGGTTGTCGCTGTTTCATCCTGAACACCAAGGATAACTTGGGTAAGTTCGACTCCAAGCAGATGACGGGATATTTTTCGGATATGCTGCTAAGAGTAAGGGATATAGAATTTTTAATAAAAGATCTTTGATTGTTGAAGAAAGTATTAATGTTACCTTTGATGAATTGAATAGTCATAGATCTAGCGACAGTGATGATGAAGATGCACCTACAAAGACAAAGAAGAGTTCTGAGAAAGATCCTACCCAAGAGGCAAGAACTGATAAAAGTTCCGAAGATGCAGGAACTGAGAAGAGCCTTGTGAAAGGTATGGCCCAAAGATTCGAATCATTGAGATTCAAACCAGATCATCCAGAAACTCTCATAATAGGTGATGTATCCAAAGGTGTAAGTACTCGTTCATCTCTTAGAGATTCTGAAGTAGCAGCTAATGTAGCATTTATTTCACAAATAGAACCTAAGAATATTGATGAGGCTTTTTCTGATGAATTTTGGATTTCTGCCATACAAGAGGAACTTAATCAATTTGAGAGAAACCAAGTTTGGGAACTCGTTCCTAAACCTATTGGTCAATCGATAATTGGTACCAAATGGGTGTTCCGAAATAAACTTAGTGAAGATGGACAAGTTCTACGCAACAAAGCACGTCTAGTTGCACAAGGTTATAATCAAGAAGAAGGAATTGATTATGATGAGACCTATGCTCCTGTTGCTAGACTAGAAGCCATCCGCATGTTTTACGCTTTTGCTTGTTTTAATGATTTCAAACTTTTTCAAATGGACGTGAAAAGCGCATTTTAAATGGTTATTTGAAAGAAGAGGTTTTTGTGAAACAACCCCCTGGTTTTGAAGATTTTCAAAAACCTGATCACGTTTTCAAGCTTAAGAAAGCACTTTATGGACTCAAACAAGCACCTCGTGCTTGGTATGAACGCCTAAGCACCTTCTTACTTGATAATGGATTTTCAAAAGGCAAGATTGATACTACTCTTTTTATTAAATCCATGAATAATGATATACTTCTAGTGCAAATTTATGTAGATGACATTATCTTTGGTTCTACTAATGAACAACTCTGTCAAGAATTTGCCAAGTGTATGCAGAGTGAATTTGAGATGAGCATGATGGGAGAGCTGAACTTCTTCCTAGGATTGCAAATCAAACAACACTCAAACGGAACATTCATCAACCAAGCCAAGTACACGAAGGACATACTGAAGAAGTACGACTTCGAGAATGTAAAGCCAATTGGGACTCCTATGGCTACATCTACAAAGCTTGATACTGATGAAAGTGGCAAACCTGTTGATCAGCGTAAGTATCGAGGTATGATTGGTAGTTTATTATATTTAACTGCTAGTCGCCCTGATATTATGTTTAGTGCTTGCATATGTGCACGATATCAGGCAAACCCTAAAGAATCACATCTTAGTGCCGTTAAGCGTATCTTCCGATACCTTAAAGGAACTTCTACAGTTGGCTTATGGTATCCCAAAACCAAATCCTTTGACCTTATAGGTTACTCGGATGCGGATTTTGCTGGATGCAAAGTGGACCGTAAAAGTACCAGTGGCACATGTCATTTCTTAGGAAAGGCCTTAGTCTCTTGGTTTAGCAAGAAACAAAATTCAGTAGCATTATCAACAACTGAGGCTGAGTATATCGCCGCAGGACGCTGTTGTGCTCAAATTTTGTGGATGAAGCAAATCTTAGAGGACTACAATCTGCACTATACAAATGTTCCTATTTATTGTGATAACACTAGTGCAATTAATTTGACTAAGAACCCTATCTGTCATTCACGCACAAAGCACATAGAAGTTAGACATCATTTTTTACGTGATCATCAACAACACGGGGATATTTGCTTAGAATTTATTGATACTGAACATCAACTAGCTGATATTTTCACTAAACCATTGGCTGAAGACCGTTTAACATCTTGAGGCGTGAGCTCGACATTCTTGAATTCTCGGATTCTTAAAACATATGGTAATTAAAACTGCATTTATGACTTGACAATTTATTATTTAATGAAAATTATTTTTGGGGACAAACTTACAAAGGGTATGTCTGTCACCACGGCTACGGTCGAAGCGAAGCGGTACTTAAGAGTTCCCCGGTGAACCACCGTTAGCTGGGACAACCCCTATAGTTAACCCAAAATAATAGCAGTTATTTAATAAACCAGTCAAATGTTATTTATTACAGTCTTTATTTACCTGACTGCTTTGACTGTCTCGGGAATGCAAGTGGCCGAACTCGGTCCGAACTCTGACCGAGTTCGGACCGAATTCGGACCGAGTTCGGTCGGCGCTGTGATGGTTCCAGAACCGAACAGCCGGCCCTAGCACCTATTTATTTCATCCTTTCTTCCACTTTTTCTCCACACCAAAACGTAGAATACTTCCATCTCCTACTAGTCGTCCTTCCTCCTCCTTCTCTGCAAGGAATCGACAAGTTCAAGTGGGCGATCTTCTTCCTCATGGCTCCGAAACGTCAACGAGGAAATTCTTCTCAAGGTGCTTCCTCCTCATCCGACTACACTCCGGTAAGTCTCTTTAGTCCAGCCAAACCTAGAGATCCCGAGGAATATGATAGCACTTTGTTTCCCGACAAAGACTTCTCCGATCTCTGGTTTGATTCTTTCTCTTTTCGTCGTATTTGTGCTGGAGCCTTCGTCAATTTTACAACTTTCTTTGAATATGCTCCTGTTTTTGATCAACTTGGATTCCGCGACTTTTTCGAGATCCAAGATAGCATTTACGACAATGCAGTCCGTATGTTTTACTGTAATTTGCAAGTAAAACAAAATAGGAATTTCTATTCCTGCATTGCTGGACAGGAATTAGAATTTAGCGCCACCGATATCAGTGAATACTTTCACGTTCCTGATCTTGGTGTTGCACTTGTTGACATCCACCATGTTCAATTCCATGCCGATGTCACTTTAGCTTCCTTTAGGGAATTGATTTGTCACCCTACTCCTCCTCCCCGGAGAATCTTTTCTAGACATCTAAACCAAACTTTTTACGAGCTTCATCGTATGATTTTCTCGGCCCTTCTTCCGAAGAAAGGCTCTACCGATGAAGTTACATTTTTGGAACTTTTTGCTCTTTATCACATTCATTTTGGAATTCCTTTCTCCGTTCCAAAAACTATGATGTCTTGGATGCTCAACTGCAAGAATGCAGGTAGGAACCTAGTTTTTCCTATGCACCTTGCTAGTATATTTCGACGTTTTGAGATTGATCTTGAAACGTGTGCCATTTCTTCTCCACCTGTTGAGTTGACCCGCTCTCGTCGGTTTCTTCAACCTCCTGGTGCTGCTCCTGCTGTCCCAGCTGCTGATGCTGAGGCCCCTCCAGCTGATGCTCATCCTGCTCCGGCCCCTGCCCCAGGACTCGATCAGGCATTCTACCAGTGGTTTGATGATTTCGTTGCCGTTTCCACGCAACATCATCAGGACTCCGAGTTCCGGCACATTTCTCAGGCCCAGGTGCTGAGAAACAGTATTGCCGATCTCCACTACAGCCTGGTTCAGGATCCAGTCCGTCCACTCACTATCCTTCCACACCCGGCTTTCCCTGGTCCTCGTTTTACTGATGAGGTCACTTTTCAGTATTTTGACCCGACCACTGCTTATTTCCCTCATGATCCTTCCAGTGCGGACGACCCAGCGATATGATATGGATTCAGCCATGGGATAGTGGATTTAGTTTTGATTAGTTGATGCAGTTTATGTAGTAGTTTTATTTTATTTCATGTCTAAACTGTTTCAGTTAGACTTTATCAGTTGTATTTTTTTGGATTATTAGTGGAACCTCTATGATATTTCAGTTTATTATGACATAGTTCTTTTTATTCCAGTTGTCTATGCTGTGATTACTTCTTTTTACTTCACTTTGTCTTGTCTATTCTATTGTTGGCTTCATGATTTACGGGGGAGCCTATTCATTTTACTACTTGACAAAGGGGGAGAAAAAGAGTATATACCAAACGCAAGATATATCCAAAACAAAAACATCTCGATTTTCAGGTATTTTTTGTATTTTGTTCTATTTGATATAAATATATTTTGGTATAGACTCAAGTTTGTCAATTATCAAAATGGGGGAGATTGTTGGCCCATTCCATGGTCACACCCGATTTCGATAATCAACATATACTTTAGTCAATACACAAAATATAGAAAATGCTGCTAACTATTTCAGGATGCATGAAATCATATTCAACGGACGATGTACTGCATAAATCAAAGCGTCAAAGTCATCAAAATCTTCTGAAGACTCTTTTCTACTTTTATTCTGTATTTTACATTTTATTGAGTCTAGGAATTACTTTGTAAAATCAATTATGGTAATACTGGCTTAGGGTTAAAATTGTCCTCCTTTCTAGAAACCTATTTTTACCCTTTCGTATTTTCGGTTACAAATATTTCAAAAACATATTTCGAAAATATTCTTTTCAAATGATTTTACAAATAACCAAAAACATGTTTGAAAACTGTTTTTACAAAAGATTTTTAAATATCTCCTGACAGAACTCCAAGCCGAGTTCGGCCCGAGTTCGGTCCGAACTCTGACCGAGTTCGGTCAGTTTGTATTCAAACTTCAGTTGCCTCCAAATCTGCGAGCAACGTCTATTTTGCGAGATATTTGCACCCGAACTCTGTCCGAGTTCTGCCCGAGTTCGGTTGGTGAAAACATCTATAAATAGAGAAGAACTTTTTCATTTCAAATCATCAATTCATTCTTCATCTTCTCTTCTCTACTATTCAAGTGTTTTCTAAACGATCTAAGATTTTCAAATCTCACCTACACATCTCTTAGCCAAAAGCTAGTACTATCAGAGTTGATTTAGAGTCTTTTGGTTACTCAAGAGTTGTAAAGAGGTCGTTCAAGTTTCAACAACTTTTCTGTTGTGGAGCTGGTCGTGCGCTCGCCACCAAGCACGGTGTTGTGAAGCCGGTCGTGCGCTTATCACCAAGCACGGTGTTGTAAGAGATTGCAAGCTCTCAGTTAAAGCTTGTGCCATAGTGGATTAACATCGAGCAAGAGTACTCGAGACTGGATTAGTCCTCTCAGAGGGATACCAGTATACATCGCTGTGTCACTGAGTTTGATTCTCCTATCTTTATTTACTGTCTCTTACATATCTGCCATAGTTTAATTTTTTAATTGGTGATTATATTTCCGCTGCACACACGCACTCTATTCACCCCCCCTCTAGAGGTGCTCAACGATCCTACAGAGGGTTAGTACTAACCAGAGAGTCCACACTCGGGACGAGGGTTAGTGATTATTTCAAACCTACGAGTCCACTCAGGGCGAGGGTTTGGTATTCCATTGATCTCGTGTTCGCTTGTTCATCCAGCAGTTCAGTTACATGTAGTTGTTCTTGTATCCCAATTCATAGTCACTTGTCAGTAGCCACTTGTTGTTAGTCACTTGTTAGTAGTTTGGTCGTAGTCTCTTGCCATGTTAAGTGTCGTTCCTTGTTATATCCTATTTATATATTATCATGTATGGTTAAACTGCTAGATAGGCATGTTTATATGTATCTTGCTATGTCTTCTGAGGACCTGATGATCTCTTCAGGTTTAGCGATTGCATAGAGTTAGTGGCAGAGCGGGATGGTAGATGATTGTGATGTATATCTCAGGTATTGTTAGTAATATTACATTGTTATCCTTTCGTGCTTTTCATTCCTTATCATGAGATATTCTGCTTATTGATTCAGTTTAGAGACTCTTGTTATACCCTTGGAGTCTTATCGGACATATATGCTAGTGGGCTGCAGACCACGACCCATAGTGTTCATTCCTGTTCCGTGCACTTAATGTGGATTTGAGATATAGATTTATTTTGCCATGATTTGGCAGTATACCATAGCCTTGACAACATTTACGTATTCGAGAGGGGCTGGTGTCCGCTTGATACGTAGCTGGCTTGCTCACGTGCTCGCGTCCGAAAAGCGGGTGCAGGTCGTGATAAATTTTTTTGGTGGCCCATGCAGGTCAGAGCATATCGTATCGGTTACGTAACTGTACTGATATGAGCCTGCGACTATGACTAAACCCTTAGAAATCTCAATCCACTCTGCCTTGAAAATTCTCCTAGAAATTTTCTACGTCATTGAAAACTCCAAATTTGCTCTCGATTATACTTCCTTGCTTTCCGTACCATTGATTCTCGTCCCTTTTATTTCGAAGTGACGAACGATCGTGCTGTCTAGAATCTATCAAAAATCCTTAAATTATAGTATATATCGCTTGACTATCGAATACTTGTTGTTTATAGATATGAGGGATTATAGATGCCATACGTCCTAGTTATTTTTGGCAGGATTATTAGCCACTAGTTAGAAGGTTATAAGATTTTAGTGACCGTGTTTTGAGGAGTAGTGTGACCAAAGGTGGGTAGAAGTCCTGAATTATTCGGAGTTATAAAATGACTAGAGGAGGTTATAAAATATTTTGAGAGATTAAATTTGAGGATATTAAGATAATAGTAGACTTTGAATTTTACGGGATAGTCATGAATTAGAATTTTGAGGACGAAATTATTTTTAAGGTGGGTAGATTTGTAGCTCCCCTTCCCAAAAATTCTTTGAATTTTTTTATTTATTTGATTTAAATGGTGATTTTTAGAATTTATAAATAATTATTTTAATTAATTATTACGGTAGATGACTTTAGCCATGGTTGAGTTTTAGAGTACCAGATGACTAGAAATCATGGCACGGATAGTGCAGTGGCGTGCCTTGACTAGTGTATTAGCCATGCCAGGGAAGGCTGAGCCATAGTGATGCCCTAACTAGGAAAACCAGGCTAAGTTGTGACATGACCCTATAAATAATCTAATTATTTAACTATTATTATATTGTGGACTTATAGGAGACCTGCTGCACTAATTTAGTCCGAACTGGACCCAAACCAAACCTGAACCCGGGTAGGCATGTAGTGAGATCAAATGCACCCATGTAGACATATTTCAAGTAGATGCAATGCCTATTATTGGTTATTGTATTTTGTTATTATTATTATTATTGGTATTGTTGATAGATTGAAGGGATTTACTGTTGATG
>JANAVB010027999.1:1095078-1195078 GCA_029216955.1 Iris pallida | reverse complement strand
GGGGTAACTTACTATTCCACGATGTGACATTTTTCCATGCCATGATTGGAACATGAAATTTGCTAGGGTCTCTTAACATTTCTAGTAGGCAATTTAGAAGACATATCGATGTATGGGCAGGTGAAGGCTGACTCCCCCAGGACAAGTAACAACTCGCAACTCGCACACGTCAAGTTCCAATACTATCAGTCGGCATAACTCGAGGCTAGCGGCCCACGTGACCCATCAGTCCACATAGCTCAAGGCTAGTGACCCTCGCGACTCGACTACCGTAGTACGCAGTTACTATGGCCTTTGGTTTTGGGTAGCCCATACATCAAACTGTCTTCACCCTCCCAAGGTTCACTAACAAAAGGTAGTCCACTAAGACTAGGTCCACATGCATTTTAAAATACAAGAAAGAGAAATACTGAAAGTAAACATAAAACTATGAAAAACAAATCATGGATCCAACTGAAAACAGATAATAAATATGCAGTAATTAAATAAAGGTATATCTAATTATAACCAGTAAATAAAGCAAGGTATCTTGCCTGAGGGTGGTGTGAGAAGCCACAAAATCTAACAATCAGAATCGCCAACACGAAAGTTAAAATCCACAAGAAGCGCCGGATGCTGAAACAAACATCATGAATGAGTTTGGGATAAAAGATATGCCTAGGAAATGCCTGTCCAAAAGTCAAATTCTAAAACAGGGGCAAAATCGTAATTTCGGGTCAAAACGATGTCCGCCGTTGGACCCGTCTTGCATCGAAATGCGTGCCAATGTCTACGGTCTCTAAAGTCATCAAACTACATGTCTACGGATCCGATTTAAGGAGATGAACCCAACGGTATGTCCAATTTTGGATTCCGACGAGCCGTGCACAAAATCGCCCGTTTGAGTGGGTCGCGGGCCCGCCAAAAAGGGGTTCCGATTCGACCTTCTCAGAATCGGACCAAACTTGGCATACAGGACCAGAAAAATAATACGGTCCTGATGGCACAAGTTTCGTCTCTATACGACGAACGTACACGAAGTTATGGCCAAGTTTGCAAAAGATCGATACGGGGTATTTTGACGGATACGCACTGATTTCGTCGCGCACACGTAACGGAATTGAGTTCCGGTCAGTTCTCACACGTCGACAACATCCATATGCGCCTTTCGATGCGTATAGTGCGCGACCACGTCGCCCGGTTTGTCGGGACGCACGCCGTATCGGGAAGTTTTATTGAAATTTTTAAGTTCTAAAACTAATTTTTCCTACAACTTTGAAACTGATTTAACCACAATTTCATCCATGAAAAATAAAACTAAAAGTTGAGATTCGATCCTCTATAGGTTGTCTATATTACTATTCAAACAGTTTTCAAAAATTTATATTATCCTGTCCAAAATCTCTCTTCCAATATGTGGGTTGGGATTGTTTTTAGGTGCTATCTTTGGACAGTTTTTCCCCGACTTTACGTCGATTTCCTGGCCTGGTCGTGCTATCGCGTTCAAATCCCCTTGGTGGGAATCTGAGAAGGTCATGTAGGGCCTCTATAGAGACTTACGAATTCAAAAATGACCTAGTATATAAAGAGAAATTGGCACGAGTAGGGAGGTACCTGGCTGCGGTCAGAGAACAAAGTCTCTGTTCTCGCGGTTGTCCGCCGCTTCTGCGCGCGGCCCTGCCCAGCGGTCGGCCGGGCGTCGGCGGCGGGATAGGCGCCAGAGCGCGCGGGTCACGGTAGTGTCGCTCCTCGAGGTCGGTGAGGTGGGTTGCTAGGGTTTCGTGGGTGGTCTCGCATACGCGATGTATATAGGTAGCTGCTGATACTATCGGGCTTGGGGGAAAAATTTCTTGGCCCCAGCCGCTGCTTTAGGGGGAATGGTGGGCCAGCCCTGTGGGCTGGGTCTTTAAGTTAATTTTTTTTCCCTTTCTTTACACAGTCCCTATATGGGAACCGCTCGGCTGCTGATCGGTGACAATTGAATACTGCTGACGTCAGCATGACGTCAGCATCTTTTTTTTTTTGATATATATATATATATATATATATATATATATATATATATATATATATGCACACTTATAATATCTAGATAAATTATAAATAAATCTCTAAAATCTCTAAAAAATATTTTAATATTTAAATACTTATTTGGTAGAATATTACCTTGTATGACTACAACAAGATTATAAACCCAATAATCCAAACAACAACCTTTAAATACTGTAAAACTTTAAATAGCTAATAAATAATAATATAACAAAATCCTAAAACATTTCTAATATGGTTTATGTAAAGGTTTTGTACCACAAATACATATGTACTACCATATAGAATAGCAGTCTCTTTCTATCTCTTGATATTCACCACTCATATAAATAAATTCAAAAGGCTATTTAATAATTTAGAGCAAAATACTATAAATCTAAAATAATTTTTAAAAAAAATTTATAAATTTTTTTTAGGGGGTTTACATCCTACCCAACTTAGAAAAATTTCGTCCTCGAAATTAAAAATAATCTTAATATCAAAAGTAGTAATGGTATATATACGAGAGAAGGGTGGCACGTCAAATGTGCCTCAGTTTTTGAAAGACTGGCAGGGTGGTTATAACAGGATCCAAATTGTCATCATATTCTACAAGGTTGAATATCCTTTATCCGAGGCTCTACCCAACTTATAGAAGTTGGCTACTTGTAAAATCATCGTTACAAGACTCCTAGAAATTCAACTCCAAGGAAAAATGAGAATATTAGCACTCATGTCCACCATCAAGGATCCTAAGGGATGCCTGGATATTGCCACAACATTCTTGCTCAATAAATTACTAAAAGAAAATTATTACAACTTAACATTGCCTCCCTATGGGTCATGCTTCCAACAAACTGGTAGAAACCTTTTTTATTTGACTATAACTAGAACGCGTTGGTACAGTGGGATTGGAGTCTTCGCCTTAACACGGGTAACTAGAGATGGGGTTGAAGAACTTTAGGGGAAGAATAATTCATGGGCAAAGAGGTGAGGGCCTTTAATATCGCAGGAATCTTGCTATAGAATTGGAATAGGTAAATGTTCGAACTTTCAATGCATAATTACTAACATGTGCGGGTTGGTTTAAATATGATCTGTAAGTCTTAAAAATGTGTCTTTCGTGATTTTTGTGTATAAGTAGCACATGGGGTCTCAATTGCGTGGTATCCTAGTGGTATGTGCAGAGTGGCTTCGAGTTAGATCATAACCATATATTGGGTCGAAAGGTTTGAGTCGAAATTGGGTCTCCAATTGAAATCGAAAAGTTCATCGGTATTACGGTAAGGGGTATAGTTGGCCCTTATTGACCCGTAAGTCGTATCATAAAAATAGAGTACAAGGAGGCGTGTTTGTCTGGCACATAATATACCTAGATGAAGGTGGGATCGTGTAGGTCTCGTATATGGAACTTGTTGGAAGAAAAAGACTAATGTTGTGCTCCAAATTTCAAAGTCATGGGGGGAGTATCTATAGTGTTGCAGATAGAAGTGGAGGTTACGAACTACTGGGTTATTTGCTCGGTTGGAGGAACCGTGCCAAGTCAAGGATTGTTCTTCGAATTCTGGACAATATTGAAACGATTCCCCATGTCATCTTTACGCTTCCTCGTTGGTGAGGGATGTCGGGATGACACACGTACCGAGGGTGTTGGATGATTCATCTATAGCACAAAACAATTACTGATGGGGTAACAAATTATAAGGTACCTCATGCAAGAATCTCTAACTACTAAGTCATAATCTTTGTGATAAGATTGCTAAACTATAGCCAATAGATTTCTAATGGTGTCGAAGGTACTGTATATGCCTTATCGCTGGTAACTAGTAATTCATATTAAGACAAGTATTATGCTATGCATGTTGACCAAGCTAATGAATGTGTTGTTCTAATGCTAAGCCATGCCTAAAACAAATAAATAGTGTAACTAGGATAATACCTGCTGAATCTCCAACCTCAGGATGGGTGCCTATCGCGGCCATGCTAAATGTTGCCCATGCTCTGGTCCATATGTCTCCTGTCCATCCTGCCTAACTTGTATAGATTGGTCAGCTAAGTGTGATCTTTTAGGATGACCTCAATGTGATGGTTGACTGGGCTCTGCTATTCATCCTGGTGCTACGGGTCCTCGCATCCGCTGTTGTGCTGCCATTAGTTGTTCTGTACAGTCTCGGGCCTTGTGATGATTGGAGCCACAAATCATGCATTGTCCTAATCTGCGACGACAATCCTTCATGACATGACCTTTTCTATGACAGAAGCGGCAGGTAAGAAGCTCATTAATTGGATAGGATGATGCTCTTGTTGGTGGTTGTGTCATAGAATGTCTGATTGGTCCACCATGGATAAGGTTACTTGGCCCAGTTGCTGGAATATGGCGTCTCTGAGCTTGTTGTACTTCCTTGTCAAGGAGTTCCTGGCTTCTAGCTTCTTCTAACACTGCAGCATATGAAACTCTAGACTGCATCATAGTATGCTTCTTGAGCTCTAGTTTCAATCCTTGGTGAAATCTCTTGGCCTTTTCCTGCTCAGTAGGAATCAGTGTCTCACCGAATCTGCTCAGTCGACTGCTGCCTCGTACTCATCTACGGTCATGTTCCCTTGCTTGAGGTGTAGGAACTGATCATAGAGGGCTTCGCATACATGGATAGGAAAGAACCTCTCATTGAAGAGTTTGTAGAACTTTTTCCAGGTCTGATTGGCTCCCAAGCGTCTTTCTTTGGCTTCCCACCAATGATGGGCATTGTCTTCCAAGAGCAAGTCTACTGCTGTCATCCAATCATTTGTTGGCAACTGGGATGCCCTCGGTAGCTTCTCTGTGTTGATAACCACGCGGTGACCTCTAGTGGTTCCTCGATACCTCTGAAGGGCTTGGGATTCATATCCATGAAGTCATTGATAGAACCCTCATATGGATGTAGAGCTGTGCTGGTACCGGTGTCGAAGGTAGAGGTGGGGGCCTAGTTAGTGCTTCCGTCATGCTATGCCTCATTAGTTCAGCCTATTGCCACTGAGTATGTATCATGGCATACATGAACTGTGCAGTAGGGTTTCCATCCTCTGGTGGTGGAGGCATCTGTGGTCCGTACCGAGGTGGGTACTGCTGTGTGAATGGTGGTGGAAGGGGTGGTACATTCTCTTCGGTTGGTGCCTCGGTAGTCTGCCCAGTCTGGATGACTGGTGGCACTTGAGTTCCCTGTTGTACCATCGATGGGGTCATGGTGGCCTGCGACTGTCCTGGCGGGGTCACCGGGGTCATTGGTAGGATCTCCTTCTCTTGAGTGGCTGCATCCGTGATCGTCGAGGTAGGAACGTGTCCGCTTCGAAGGTTCATCCTTCTGGCACGAAAAATAGAATAATGTTAAAATAGATTCAAACAAATTACAAGTCAAGCAGTTGAAGGAGAGTTGTCAACGTAGTTGCGAATGAGATTTTAGGGAAACAAGTTAACTATATCTCATTGAATAATTTTATGAAGAGCGAACCAAGTGCATTAGGTTGATCAGACCATCATGCACCGGTTCTGATAAATAATATGTTAGTGGGGTACCTCCAATAACATATATGTCATAAACAAGCTCAAAAATGAATAGGCTTGCAAATCTAGGCTATAATAGCAGCATTGGTCAAGATGGTAAAACATAGGTACGCGAGATATTGATAAAAGAATATAAATTTTTTTCAATCTTTTAAGAATCGAAGTTTTGTTTGTCGTGCCCATATAGACGTCCTAGTGTCTTTTTGTCTGAGGCCATGGTTACGGTCAAGGAAGGGCTAGATCGTGAGGCATTCTACCCAACTTATAAGAGTTAAGCTAGTAACGATGGAACATGTCTATCTAGTACGAGTCGTCGTCCTAACCTCTATCAAGCATGATTTAGACTGATATTATGAAGGGTTTAGATATTAGGCAATACAGGTAATCAGAGAGAGTTCGAAGGGTTTGGAGGTCAAAGGAGGCAATAATCATGGATGAGATACTATTCCTATTCCTATATGCAGGCTTGTTGGGCACAGTCATGTAACCCGACAATTTTTCAGACCTGCATGGGCCACCACAAAAATATGTACGCTCCAGTCCCAAAATACTTAGGACTAGGTACGTATCCATGCCAGCTGCATACATACGAAGTATACTCCAATATATGGAAACTTCGTATGAAACATAAGCTGTAAAATGCAGTAAACCAAGAGTAATCTAATCTCATCCAAAAATAAAGAATAGATGATATCATATAATCAACTGTAATAAGTCTTTGCACAATACGTTGGGTGGAGACAAAGTCCACTACCAACTATCTCAAATAAAAGGTGCAAGAAGAAATAGATGACATAACAAGACTAGCCAAGTGCAATCTTCTTCGAAAGGATGGAGAAGATCATGGCCTCGACTAGAACACCTGCAATAACACAGAAGTACACACACCTGGAGAGATAACCAGGTCCTCAGAGGGACGTAACAAGATACAGGAGGAACATGCCATATGAACTGAATATAAATGCACTATAAGATAAAGACAAAGTAAAAGTGTCCAAACCATAACACGGCTCAATATCCCATCATCGAAACAGTAGGCTACCCCTACAACCAAACAAGGACAAGGGGTAACTTACTATTCTACGATGTGACATTTTTCCATGCCATGATTGGAACATGAAATTTGCTAGGGTCTCTTAACCTTTCTAGTAGGCAATTTAGAAGACATATCGATGTATGGGCAGGTGAAGGCTGACTCCCCCAGGACAAGTAACAACTCGCAACACGTATACGTCAAGTACCAATACTATCAGCCGGCATAACTCGAGGCTAGCGGCCCACGTGACCCATCAGTCCACATAGCTCGAGGCTAGTGACCCTCGCGACTCGACTACCGTAGTACGCATTTACTACGGCCTTTGGTTTTGGGTAGCCCATACATCAAACTGTCTTCACCCTCCCAAGGTTCACTAACAAAAGGTAGTCCACTAAGACTAGGTCCACATGCATTTTAAAATACAAGAAAGAGAAATACTGAAAGTAAACATGAAACTATGAAAAACAAATCATGGATCCAACTGAAAATAGATAATAAATATGCAGTAATTAAATAAAGGTGCATCTAATTATAACCAGTAAATAAAGCAAGGTATCTTGCCTGAGGGTGGTGTGAGAAGCCATAAAATCCAACAATCAGAATCGTCAACACGAAAGTCAAAATCCACAAGAAGCTCTGGATGCTGAAACAGACATCACGAACGAGTTTGGAATAAAAGATATGCCTAGGAAACGACTGTCCAAAAGTCAAATTCTGGAACAGGGGCAAAATTGTAATTTCGGGTCAAAACGATGTCCACCGTTGGACCCGTCTTGCACCGAAATACGTGCCAATGTCTATGGTCTCTAAAGTCGTCAAACTATATGTCTACGGATCCGGTTTGAGGAGACGAACCCAATGGTATGTCCAATTTTGGATTCCGACGAGCCGTGCACAAAATCGCCCGTTTGAGTGGGTCGCGGGCCCGCTAAAAAGGGGTTCCGATTCGACCTTCTCAGAATCGGACCAAACTTGGCATACAGGACCAGAAAAATGATACGGTCCTGATGGCACAAGTTTCGTCTCGATACGACGAACGTACACGAAGTTATGGCCAAGTTTGCAAAAGGTCGATACAGGGTATTTTGACGGACACGTACTGATTTCGTCGCGCACACGCAACGGAATTGAGTTCCGTCAGTTCTCACACGTCGACAACATCCATACGCGCCTTTCGATGTGCATAGTGCGCGACCACGTCGCCCGGTTTGTCGGGACGCATGCCGTATCGGGAAGTTTTATTGAAATTTTCAAGTTCTAAAACTAGTTTTTCCTACAATTTGAAACTGATTTAACCACAATTTCATCCATGAAAAATAAAACTAAAAGTTGAGATTCGATCCTCTATAGGTTGTCTATATTGCTATTCAAATAGTTTTCAAAAATTTATATTATCCTGTCCAAAATCTCTCTTCCAATATGTGGGTTGGGACTGTTTTTAGGTGCTGTCTTTGGACAGTTTTTCCCCGACTTCACGTCGATTTCCTGGCCTGGTCGTGCTATCGCGTTCAAATCCCCTTGGTGGGAATCTGAGAAGGTCATGTAGGGTCTCTATAGAGACTTACGAATTCAAAAATGACCTAGTATGTAAAGAAAAATTGGCGCGAGTAGGGGGTACCTGGCTGTGGTCAGAGAACAGAGTCTCTGTTCTCGCGGTTGTCCGCCGCTTCTGCGCGCGGCCCTACCCAGAGGTCGGCCGGGCGTCGGCGACGGGATAGGCGCCGGAGCGCGCAGGTCACGGTAGTGTTGCTCCTCGAGGTCGGCGAGGTGGGTTGCTAGGGTTTCGTGGGTGGTCTCGCATACGCGATGTATATAGGTAGCTGCTGATACTATCGGGCTTGGGGGAAAATTTCTTGGCCTCAGCTGCTGCTTTAGGGGGGATGGTGGGCTAGCCCTGTGGGCTTGGTCTCTAAGTTAAATTTTTTTTCCCTTTCTTTACACAGTCCCTATATGGGAACCGCTCGGCTGCTGATCGGTGGCAATTGAATACTGCTGACGTCAGCATGACGTCAGCATCTTTTTTTTGTGATATATAATATATATATATATATATATATATATATATAATATATATATATATATATATATAAATATATATATATGCACACTTATAATATCTAGATAAATTATAAAATAAATCTCTAAAATCTCTAAAAAATATTTTTAATATTTAAATACTATTTGGTAGAATATTACCTTGTATGACTACAACAAGATTATAAACCCAATAATCCAAACAATAACCTTTAAATACTGCAAAACTTTAAATAGCTAATAAATAATAATATAACAAAATCCTAAAACATTTCTAATATGGTTTATGTAAAGGTTTTGTACCACAAATACATATGTACTACCATATAGAATAGCAGTCTCTTTCTATCTCTTGATATTCACCACTCATATAAATAAATTCAAAAGGCTATTTAATAATTTAGAGCAAAATACTATAAATCTAAAAAAAATTTTAAATTTTTTTTATAATTTTTATTAAGGGGGTTTACATACCATTGGGTTCGTATCATTAAAAAGAATCCGTAGACATGTAGTTTAATAACTTTAAAGACATTTACCTAAGCACGCTTTTCGGTGCAAAGCGGGTCCAACGACGAACATCGTTTTGACCCAAAATTACCGTTTTGCCCATGTGTCCAGAATTGGACTTAAGGACATGCAATTCTAGCTAATTTGACTATTTTGAGAATATTGGCAATGTTTGTTTCAGCTTTCGGAGACAGTTGTGATGATTTGGACTTTATGGCTTAGCAGTTGACTATATTCTGTTGGATCTGCGTGCAAACTCCAGGCAAGATACCTTGTCTCCCTCTACAGTTTAACTTTATGTTTATAGTTTTCATGTTATTATTGTATTATCATTAGATACCCTATTTGTTATAGATTTTATGTGATTTATTAGCTTTCTAGTTGACTTGATTTATCTAGTTTCTACATACCGTGTTCACCAGTTTATGGTCTTGCTTGACTTGACAGTGTAGTTATACTGGACTTGACTGTGTCTTGACTGAGTCGTACCTTGTCTCACCAGTACCTTGCTTGATTTGTGTTATAGAACGAGTACGTGTAATTGAACGACTAAATCTTTGTTATCGTTTTTCCTCAACCAGAGAGTCTACACTCGGGACGAGGGTTGATCAGTTGTACTAGAGAGTCCACACTCGGGACGAGGGTGTTTGCCTTGATCTGTTTACATTCGTGAGTCCATACTCGGGACGAGGATGTCGATTATTTGCACCAGAGAGTCCACACTCGGGACGAGGGTGCCTTACCGTGAACTAACCAGAGAGTCCACACTCGGAACGAGGGTTAGTACTAACTGTAATGCCCCGTTCCGCACGGTGCATTACGCTGAGACATTGACTCAGCGAGTCGCGTTGACCGAATGAAATGTATCGATGCGAATCGATACGAGAGTTACGTTGTCCCGAGCAACGCGTCGAACTAAGTCGATGCGAAGAGTTGCCTTGCCCCGAAAGAATGCATCGAGTTGAATCGATGCGAAGTGCCGCTTTGCCCCGAAGGATGAGTGCGTTGATTCGGCTCGAAGATTCTAAGAAATCGAATCGACCAAGGCGCAAGTCCGAATCGATGCAAGTATTGATTTTAGTTGGTTTCGTGTACAGGTCATACGTTGACGCAAAAATATTAAAGGTCGATCTTTTGCCATATTTAGTAAGGGGTCCGCGAAATCAAATCGACGCCTTACGACGGGCTGAGACTTGGGCACGATAAGCCAAATCGGACATAAAATTTAATGAAGCACGAAGTGCTCGAATGGCTAAGTCAGGAGAGTGGCCATGCAACCAAGTTATGAAATCGAGCCGCATCGGCTCGGCGAAACGACGAAGGCGTATCGACTCAAGGTGGGAGGATTGACTTCTTTTTACTCCTTCATTCGATAAGTCAAATATATCATTGTATGCTAAGTTAACCTATTGACGCCACGGGCGTGGTCCGATCGGAGATAAATCATAGTGTATGTTGAACACTAAGCTAGTACAATTGAAATGAAACGTACATCAATATGCACGAGTCGCTATGGAACATTGGATATCGCAAAGACGAGCGCCTCGGTACGCAAGCCGTAAGAACATGGGATAACTGTACTCGACGAGTGCCTTAGTGCACGAACCATACCGTGCCTTCGCACACGAGTTAGAAGACTAGAACATTGAAAGACAATAGGCGAGCGCCCTAGAGCGCAAGTCCCAAACATTGAACACTAAGTTATAGAACATGGGAATACGGTCGAAACGTGCCTACGTGCACGGGATAATAAAATATGGCTTCGTTGCGAAAGAATACAGTTGTGGCATGAATATAGCGGAACTGTCGGATATGACATGGTGCCTCGAAAGGTGTTCGAGACCTTTGGGTCGTTCGGTTGACGAGCATTGAGTTGAGGCACGATGCCATTGAATCATTGAAACGAAGTATGAAATGTAAGAACACAGAAAGTTAACGAAAGAGATGCGAGATGATAAAGTCTGAGTCTCGGACTCCAGACTATGTTTGGTTGTTTGAATTTGATTGCTTGAATGATAAGGGCGTTGCATGGTCGAATGGAATGGACGAGAGATAAAATGTGATATCTCCCGTGCACGGGTGTTTCCCCCAAACGGTTAAATGCCGGAGCGCCCCGGAACCGCTTGGCCTAGGAGGGAATCGAATAATCTTTGTAGGCGCACATCCTTAAACAAGATGGGAAAAGTCGCAAATGATGGTATGCAGCGGGAACGTTTCGGTTGTTGGGACTGCAACCCAACCCGTGAAACGCCGACCAGCCCGACAAATATTGAGAAAAGAAGGAGAGAAAAGATAAGAACTCCCTTAGTCCATTCCGGCACGGAACACCAACGGCCCTCATATAGTTAAGGAACGATGGGTTGAAAGTGTAGACGCATATGCGTCCCGCACAGAGATCCTGCTTAGAGATGCACATATAACATGACAGGGAAGAAATGTGGCGTATTCATCTTCCATCGGTACAAGGGTGAGTGCGTCGACTTGGTAAGAAGTCGTGCCACGAATCAAACACGAGATTGTTTGCTTGCCTATTCAATTCGATAATATGCTGCTATTATAACATGCTTTATGCTTTCGAATATGCCATGAAATTGACCCTAAGGAGAACATAGCAAGATCATAAGCTAAGTTGCATGATTCAACATAAATATTACAATGTCGGTTTAGAAAGAAGATCTTTGCTTCAATACATGCGAGGACGAACGTACTGATCCCCCACCAGCTTCATGCAGGGTACAGGGAATGGATGGCTCGCGGTGAAGCGTTGCTTGAACGCGTTGAGGCTTGGAATGCCGAAGCGCATTGAAGCGTGCGATCGCTTGACGCTCGAACTATGCAACTGGATTGATGCGGCCGAGATATAGAAGGCATGATGTATGGAACGGTGAAATCCTTTGTGGGCAAGAGAGAACCTGAGTGTTGTAGCCAATCTGGTATATATTGTTAGGCTATCGAAAGCCTTTGTAATCTCAGTTTCGAATATCAATAAAGAAAATTGTTTCGTATACTCTGTTTTTCTTTCGTTGTAAATATCGAATCAAAAGATAACCATTTGAGAACTTGTCATCTTGCCTTGTACGAGCGCAACTCCAGGCTCGTGCGGCATCACGCCCCCTGCGAGGACGATGATTCGGGTGATTCCGGGTCGGGGCATGACAAATTGGTATCAGAGCTCTAGGCTCAATTTCCTCTGGACGTTCGCTTCATTACAATTCTAAAAGTTGCCCACCACCACTTGAAATCACTCTTGAATCTACTCGATGCCGTACTGGATGTTCCATACAATAAGTCTAATACAAATCATGAAATTTTGTCGCGTGTGTTTTGGAAATTTTATGATATTTTCTAAGAAATTTGCGAAGGGTATATTGCATTGAATGCAACGAGCCATAAAAATGTTAGTTGCTGCAAGTGAAACAAATTGTGAAATACGATTTGGGCTACTGCTGCAATGTAACATGTTGAATGAGAAATAAATAATGCACAATGTACAACGAGTTAATGGTGAATATGCGTTGAAATGAAAGTGAGAAGTGATAAGCCAATACCGAATGTGTTAAACGGATTGAGCATTGACTTGGAAAGTCGGGAATAAATCGTTGCACGATGTGCAATGCATGTTGGAAGTAAAATCATTGCACGTGGTGCAACGCATATCAAATTAATCGTTGCACGGAGTGCAAAGGAAATTGGAAATAAATCGTTGCACAAAGTGAAATAAAATATCGAAAATAAATCGTAGCACGATGTGCAATACGTATCGAAAGTAAAATTTGTTTTACGGGGTGCAACGCATATCGAAATAAATAGTTGCAAGAGATGCAACGTAAGGAAAGAATTGAAATCGTAAATTGATAGAACGAATCGTTCGGTTGCACACCAAACTTATGTTGGCAAACGAGAACATTGACCGAGTTGTGTCGAATGTGATTTAATCAAAGTTACGGTTGTGATCAAGCACGATCACTGCAGAAATTGTGAGTCGGAAGAGATTGTCGGTTTATACTAAGTATAGTGCGAGGGAAATGGCTTGATCTTCGAGTGGTATATGCCATACCACGTACGCGATGAATGACTCGATTCCGAGTGGTATATGGTATAGCACTTGTGCGATAAATTGCATCGACGTGTTGTGAGAATTGTGGAAGGTTTGTCCGCAACGGACGGAAGAGTACCGAGACTCGATTAGAAATTTGTACGACGGAATGTTGATGCAAGTGTTCTTCGAAAATCAGTTGGGACGATAAGGCGAGACTCGTATCAATGAATGATACGTCGGACGAGAATTATAAGTCGGTCGGACGATCGAGACTAGCGGAATGATTATGCCTTGAAGTAATAATCGGACCGACGGGAAAGGAAAAACTCGAGCTTATGAATGAGTCGCACGACTTGCGATCTCGATAGAAATGTTCGGCTAGGCGAATCGAATCACACGACTTGTAATCTCGATAGAAATGTGGGGCGAGAAGAATCGAATCGCACGACTTACGATTTCGATAGGAATGTTTGGCGATGCAAATTAAAATTGAATCGCACGATGTGCGACTTCGGTGAAGAGTTGGTTGACGTGAGTAATCGTGCCTAAGAAATAGTTGGTTACGTTACGGCAAAACTCATTTGAGTACGACTGAAAAACATGCGAAACTTAGAGGGCGAGATCGTATGACTTGAGGGTTCGATGTTGGATAATCGGTAACTCAGTTACGCGATCAAAGTATAGCGGAATGCGGCAAATTGGAAAACAACTTGATGCGTATGGAAAAGTTTGTTGCGAACTTGGAAGTATGCAATGCAAGTTGTCGACGTTGAAACGGATTCAAAGTTGACCCTTACGCTATCGAAATTGATACGACGTATCGAGATCGATGCGCAAGGAAACGTAAGCACGATGTGAGAATACAAAATGGAGTGCGCCTTGCGCTATCAAAGTTTTGTAAGTAACGATACAAGAAGGAACGAACTGGTTGATCATGAACTTTGTGATTAATCAAAACGAGACTATAAGTCATCGACGATTGTTCGATGCGTATAGCATCTCGTGTGTCGACAGCGAATAAGATAGACTCGAACTCGATACGAGTAGATGTTTCGTAAATCACGGAATCATCGACGGCCGTGCATGACTTTACTCGGAGGATAGTTGCGCATCAGTTGCGCCGATAGAAATGATTTTGTCCAAAATTGGGTAGTCGCATAGAATCGTCGGAACGTAATTTGGCTCCGAAATAAGATATAGCATGGTTCGTAGTAAACTGTCCTTCGGTGATGATCCACAGTTATCGAGCGTAGCTTTGGGGCAGCTGACCCTAGAAGACTTGACCGCCAAATCAAATTGAATGCTGCAGACCGTAAGGTGACCCATGCGATATCGTATATGAGATTGCATCGATAACAAATACAATGTGGTGTATGTTGACGATAAGTCTAGGCGATCGAGAATTGTTGGAACAACTTTCGATTGAGAATAATATAGTTAGATTTGAGTATTCGTCGAATAAATATTTGAATGGTTATGTTGGTCGACGATCAAACTAGAAATTTACCAACGAACTTGGTGATTCGGATAGGCGATTGCGAGAATCGTGCTATGCACGAGAGGGAATGATAAGGGAATGACTTACGAGTCATGTCGTTAGATTCGGATTCACCTTGCAATTGAGCTTACGTGAATCATAATTTACATTCGATATTGCGAGATGGATAAGTTGGGAATTTGGCTAGTGAATTCCTACTCGTTAGAAAATTGAATGTAAGACGCGTCGTAAAGACCTTCGTGCTAAGGCGATCGTTGCCTTGAGCACCGTCGCCTTGATGTAAACTTTCGTGTCGGATAGATTGTGGCCTTTGTGCAATGTCAATTTAAAGTTGCGTCGGGAGAAGTTAAGCACGGGGACTATGTAAGTAACCTAGCGGACGTAGTCCTGAATGTTGATGCGTTTGCAAGTCAACAAAGGAAATCGTATCGAGATAAGTTGCATAAGCCAGACTTCGAAAATAGTTGGGTGACGACTTCGAAAGCAAGGCGTTACGGAGACTCGTTGTGATTGGATGCGCGACGGCTTGACGCGACGCATAGAGTTGGTAGTCCATATGAAACATACGAAATGAGAAAGGCGATTTTGAATCGCGTCACGTGCAGTGACTTTATTGAATGAATCACGTATGTATCGAATATACGTATGCGATGAAATTTCGAGAACAGTTGCTAAGGATAAGTCCGATTGAGAGTACGAGATGGCAAGCATAGGATTGAAATTTACATGTCAGCTTTGTTCCAATTTGCTACCACTGGAATTGGTCAAAATACATATATCTTCCGGACGCCTTGAATATAGGTATGAATCCAAATCGAGTTGTATACAAAATTCAAATCGAGCTGTAGGGAAGACTATGAAATGTTAATAAAAAGCTTGCGAGATAGTGTGAAACTGAACAACGTTGGTAGGACGAGATCGTAAAACGATCTATAAAACACTTAGTTGGAGTGTTGGTTTTGGTTCGAGGACGAACCTTGTTTTGAGTGGTATATTCTGTAATGCCCCGCTCCGTACGGTACATTACGCTGAGACATTGACTCAGCGAGTCGCGTTGACCGAATGAAATATATCGATGCGAATCGATACGAGAGTTACGTTATCCCGAGCAACGCGTCGAACTAAGTCGATACGAAGAGTTGCCTTGCCCCGAAAGAATGTATCGAGTTGAATCGATGCGAAGTGCCGCTTTGCCCCGAAGGATGAGTGCGTTGATTCGGCTCGAAGATTCTAAGAAAATGAATCGACCAAGGCGCAAGTTCGAATCGATGCAAGTATTGATTTTAGTTGGTTTCGTGTACAGGTCATACGTTGACGCGAAAATATTAGAGGTCGATCTTTTGCCATATTTAGTAAGGGGTCCGCGAAATCAAATCGACGCCTTGCGACGGGCTGAGACTTGGGCACGGTAAGCCAAATCGGGCGTAAAATTCAATGAAGCACGAAGTGCTCGAATGACTAAGTCAGGAGAGTGGCTGTGCAACCAAGTTATGAAATTGAGCCGCATCGGCTCGGCAAAATGATGAAGGCGTATCGACTCAAGGTGGGAGGATTGACTTCTTTTTACTCCTTCATTCGATAAGTCAAATGTATCATTGTATGCTAAGTTAACCTATCGACGCCACGGGCGTGGTCCGATCGAAGATAAATCATAGTGTGTGTTGAACACTAAGCTAGTACAATTGAAATAAAACGTGCATCAATATGCACGAGTCGCTATGGAACATTGGATATCGCAAAGGCGAGCACCTCGGTGCGCAAGCCGTAAGAACATGGGATAACTGTACTCGGTGAGTGCTTTAGTGCACGAACCATACCGTGCCTTCGCGCACGAGTTAGAAGGCTAGAACATTGAAAGACAATAGGTGAGCGCCCTAGCGCGCAAGCCCCAAACATCCAACACTAAGTTATAGAACATTGGAATACGGTCAAAACGTGCCTACGTGCACGGGATAATAAAAGATGGCTTCGTTGCGAAAGAATACAGTTGTGGCATGAATATGGCAGAACTGTCGGATATGACATGGTGCCTCGAAAGGTGTTCGAGACCTTCGGGTCGTTCGGTTGACGAGCATTGAGTTAAGGCACGATGCCATTGAATTATTGAAACGAAGTATGAAATGTAAGAATACAGAAAGTTAACGAAAGAGATGCGAGATGATAAGTCTGAGTCTCGGACTCAAGACTATGTTTGGTTGTTTGAATTTGATTTCTTGAATGATAAGGGCGTTGCATGGTCGAATGGAATGGACGAGAGATAAAATGTGATATCTCCCGTGCATGGGTATTTTCCCCAAACGGTTAAATGCCGGAGCGCCCCGGAACCGCTTGGCCTAGGAGGGAATTGAATAATCTTTGTAGGCGCACATCCTTAAACAAGATGGAAAAAGCCGCAAATAATGGTATGCAGCGGAAACGTTTCGGTTGTTGGGACTGCAACCCAACCCGTAAAATGCCGGTGTAACGCCCCAGTCCCAAAATACGTAGGACTAGAATGCAGTCATGCCAGCTATATACATACGAAGTATATGGAACCTCGTAAATATACATAAGCTGTAAAATACAGTAACCAAGGTACTAAATCTCATCCACAAAATAAATAATGATATAAAAGCAACTTTGAATTTGTCATGTATACAATCGTTGGGCGGAGACAGAGTCCACTACCAACTAATTTTAATAAGAACGAAGTATACAAGGAAAGGAATTTAGTAGAGCAAGGAGATGACGATCCAAGAGCAACATCTCGATGAACAGAGCGCAAGTCATGGCCTTAGCTAGAGCACCTGCAGAAGTCATAAGCACACACCTGGCGAGATAACCAGGTCCTCAGAGGGACGTAACAAGATACATCAACATGCCATATAAATACTGAATATAAAACATGCCACAATCAAAGAAAGTGACAAGACACTATAAGGTAATCTAACCAAACTAAAGTGAACATGCAGTGAGAACAAACCTTTCGTCGCATGAGCCCTGGCTATAAATAGGATCTGGTATAGTCCCCACTTGGGCACCAGTGACCGAGAGCATGACGTTCAAAAATGACAGTGGGCAACCTGAGAGGCTCATACCCATATCTCCAGCGGAGCTTCCGGGTTACAAGGGAAGTACAATAGAAGCCCATACGATAATAAAATGTTCTCCCCACCCAATGTACCTATCATGTCATATCCACGGCCATGTAACACTACTAACCGTCAAGTCTTCTAACATACAACTATTGACAGTTAGACCTAACGCATGTCCTGCACGCATCAGTGATCAGCCAACACGCAAGTCCGTAGACTATATGCTACTCATAACTCACACATCTAGTGGCACAATAGTGTCAAAGTCTATGTAATGCACTAAGCTAGTGGTAGTCCCTTAACTCTAAGTCCATATGCAATCAAAGGGTAAATAACAAGGTACAGCTAATATCACTGAGCAGGCAGTAATCAAGAACTAGAAACAAATGAACAGTGATATGTAATAAAATGTAACTTAAAAATAAACAGTATAATGGCAAGGTATCTTGCCTGGTGTGTCGCCTGATGCGGTGCGATACTCTGGCAAGCCACGAATGTCCAATAGCCATGTTTGAGGTGTAGGGGTCCGAATTCGTAGAAAAATAGGAATATGGTCAGTCATGATCAGGATTGACAGATAGTGTGATGGATTAGAGAGAAGTATTTATACTAATTTTTAGAAAATACTTATAATACTTAAAAATATATTTTACTAGTAATAATAATTTTTAGGAAAAATACTTGTACAATAACGTGAAAAATTACATCTTATTAGTCAACTACTCTAAGTTATAAAATATTATTAAGGGGGAAACTATATTTCACAATTTAAAATATCTATTTTAGATAAATATTTAAAATATTTGTAATTCATTTAGACCAAAAAGTATAATTGGTCAAGTATATGTACATATAATTCGAAAAGAATATTTTTGTGTTTAACAACTAACTTGAAATTGCTGGAAAATATTCGTTCAATTAAAATAATAGTAATAATAATAATGGAAATAATAATATTAATCAAAACAACAACAAATATTAATACTAATATATAAATAATACATTAATGACACATTTCTATTAAGTAAGGTAAATGGTAATAATAATAATAATAATAATAATAATAATAATAATAATAATAATAATAATAATAATAATAATAATAATAATAATGGTGATAATAATATGATAACAATAACAAGCTATCCCTTTTTAAATAATAATAATAATAATAATAATAATAATATAATAATAATAATAATAATAATAATAATAATAATAATAATAATAATAAAAACCAAAACCATTACATCTATTACTCTTCCCCCCCCAAAATCGATCAGTTACAGGAGAGAGAGAGAAAAGTGATGAGGGAAAAATGGGTTTACCTAGGCGGTTCCGGCCAGGTGACCGGCGGCCCGGGCGCGGAGGCGCCGGAGTTCGATTGCGTGGAGAAGGCGGCGGCGGAGTCCGGTCAGCGCTGGAGAACAGCTAGGGTGGGGCCTGGCGCTCCGGGGTTTGGGCGCGTGTCGTTCGCGGAGGCGGATCCGACTTCGTGGCCGGCAGCGAAGAGGTGAGAGGGGGCGGCGGATGTTCTGGCGGCGCACGGTGGCCGATCGCCGGGAGGGTGACTGTGCTGGGGAACTTCGACGGAGGCGTGGGGTTTGCAGAAGGGTCGGCGGCGGCTCGAGCAGACGGTGGCGGATCGCGGTTTAGAAGAGGAGAGCGGCTCCCACGGCTGGAGGAGCCGCGGCTAGTCGGGCGCGATGATTCGGGAAGTCGGAGCGCTGAAAAAATTGGGCAACGACGGTGGAGGAGGCCGCGGCGGTCGGCGACTTGGGCGGGTAAAAGTCTTCGGTGGATCTGAAGGGGGCGGAGGTTCAGGCGACTGCAGCGCGCTCGGTGGAGACGCGCATGACCTGCGGCGCTGGTGGCGGGGTTCAGACGAGGTACGGGTTCTCCCTCCTTTTTCCTTTCTGCGGTGGTTTGTGGTGGGGATGACGGTGGTGATGGCGTCGGGGGTGTTGGCCACGGTGGTTGGCGGTGGAGTTGGTGGCGTTGGCAGTAGAGTCGGAACGGTGGTGTGGGGCTTGGTGGTGGAGACAACGGCGATGGTGGTGGCGATGTCCTTAGTATTGAGGATGGTGGCAGTGGCAGTGAGGGTTGACTGTGGTGGTGGTGTCGGGATGATGGCAGAGTTGGTGTTGTTGTTGCTGTTGTTGTGGCGAGGGTGACGAAGATGGTGGTCTGGTGGTGGTGACGACGAGAGTCGGAGAAGGCAGTGGTGGCGACGATGGCGACGGGGCGACGGTGGTGGTCGTAGGAGTTGGATGGGAGTTGATGGGTTGAAGGACACCGGGGACGAAATTAGGTTTAGGGGATTTTATCGTGTCGGGGTGTGTTCGACACAACATGGATGGAAGTCCGGGATTGTCGGACAGGACGAAAATGTTGTATTTGTAAAGGGAAAATATAGTGGATGGGGATTTGCACAGACACGATGCACCTGTGATTGTAGAATTTGCTGGAGGAGTACCTCTCCTTTTATAGGAGGTGGGAATTGCTAGTTGGATAGGGATTGGGATTTATTTAAATCCCAATTAGATAATTCGTCATTTAATTAAATAGATTTAAAATCAATTCAACAAAATCCAAATCCAATTCAAATTAAATCCAATCCAAATTAATTCTATTAAAAATAATTTTAATACAGTTAATAAAATCTTTTGCAATTTAAATTACCATATTTAATCAAATATTAAATAAAACAAGATCTCAAATATTATTTTCATAGTTAAATAAATATGGAAATAATTAATTTCAAAAATCACTATAAATACTTAAATATTACTTCATGATCTAGCTTTTATAAATAACTAAATATTTTAAATAAGCAAATTTTACATTTCGCAAAATATTAAACCAAAGTTTCTAAATCACCATTTATTTGTACACGACGAATAAAATAACATTTTTATACAAAATAAAATTATTTATAAAATTTATAATAATAAAATATTTTTCTAACATATGTACCTCGACACATATTCGCACTCGTCGAGAAATTACGGACGCAATCTTGCACGTTACGCAAATACGAAAATGCGAAGTCGTATGCGATGTGTAGATACGAAGTACAAAAATAATTACAAACATATATTTTAAATAAAATAGAAAATTAGGGGGCTTACATCCTACCCAACTTAAAAGAATTTCGTCCTCGAAATTTAGGAAAAATTAGGATAGGTAGGGTGAAGGAGATTGTAGCAGTATAATCGATAAGAATTTGATTCATATTGAACAAAAAGGTAAATCAATTGTTTGACGAGAATGAAACGACATTTCAATGGCATCATGTCATTTGATCGACTAGAAAAAAATTCGATGGTTTCAGTTTACGATCATGCACATGACAATCGATCAATGACTAAGCTCGATCATCCCTAACATTAACCTCAAAAAGGGGCAACCTCACAAGTAGGTAATAAACTCCTTAATCCTTGATATCGTCAATATTCATGAAATCTCTCTTATCATAATTCGTTCTTTCCAAAAAAATTTTTGTTCTACGTTCCCTTAAAAATTTTAACAAAACAATTTCGATTATAACTGTGCTCTAACTTCCTTTATCTCGTCATAGAATAGTCTCAAATTTTGAATCCCATAATCTCCATTATACTATCTCACTTATATATCTCCAAGTTATAATTTCCTCTAAAATTTTAAACCTTCAACCAATTTAGCCAAATTAAAAGTTAAAACCTTCTTACTACAAATTTGTATGTATCCATAGATTCCAAAATAGAAGTCCGTCTTTAATGTTCGATAAATCTCGAAAACTAGCAGTATTCCTTCATAACTCAATTTTTACCATAATTGAAATTTTTTCTAAATTATTCATTAGTCTCTCTCGAAAATTTGAATTCAACAATATCAGTTTCTTGATGGTAGAAATGAAACTCATCTTAACTTCATAGTCATATTCATCTTAGAACTTTAATAAAAAATATAGAGGTTTCTTTCCTCAACAATTGGTCATCCTTGAAAGCTAATATCATAATAACACTCTATGCTATCGAAGGCAACGTCAACATTGTCCCTATCAAAAATTTGCATCCATAAATTTAATATATAAATTTGGACTCTTAAACCACCAACACTTTAGAAGATTCTTCACTCGATATTTAGTTACCTCAAAACCAGCTTTTTGAAATTCGAGAAGTCTATTGACTCTTGAGTGTTTCATCAAAACACCGTATATCATTCCTTATTTCATATATTTGGATTTATTGCACACTTATTTATGTCTCATCTACACCTCAAAATATTGTAATTATCTTAACCACTATATTATTTATCCATGTTGTGGGGTTTCTCCAATCTAACCTCTACTAATCCAAGATTGTCATGATCAAATGTCATTTCACATAAGGGAATCATACAAGGAACAAGGTGGCGTAAACAATGGAGAAATCATAGCGAAGTATGAGGAAGCAATTTAATTGGAAGGGAGAAAAGTAAGTGTTGCTAATATTGCATGAAGAGTAAAAGGTGTTATGGGTCTAAGTAAATCAAGATAAGAAAATAAAATGACAAGGGTTAAGCAGTCAAGATAAAAACACAAGTTTAGTATTTAACGGATTTAGTAGATCGCAATCGGGCCGAAGATCTGAGTCGTGATTGAGTCCAAATATATAGTCAAAAGTATATCGGTACCATGGTATAGGTTATAGTTGAGTCTTTATGGCCCGAAAGTCGTACCATAAAAACAGAGTACAAGGGGACGTGTTTTAGTGGGACATGATATACTTACATGAAGGTGAGCTCGTCTAGGTCTTGTATGTGAAATTGGTTGGAAGGAAAAGTCTAGTGTTGTGCTTCAAATATCAAAGTCACGATAGGGAACGCCAATTGATCAAAAATAGAAAGTGGGTTTACATAACGTACTAATTAATGCACCAAAAATAAAAGGTTGAAGCACGAAAAAAGGTAATTAATGAATCTCGTAGATTGAGGTAAGAATAAGTTAGAGGCACAGTTTCTAGAGGGAAGATAGTCTCATAGATGAGGGTGTGGTCAAAGGAATGATTCCAATCATTTCTAAGTTTCAAAACAATTAGAGGGTCACGAATAAGGATCTAGATTTGAGGTAAGGTCGAGTAAGTTAAAGATATGTTCATCGGTTTGGTCGATGACTAACTTGAGTATATGCAATATCATAATCATAGGTGGCATGGCAATCTAATGTGGAATACTCCTATCTCACTAGGGTGACCTTACTTGCTTCTTGGTCTTCTACCAATATATGATCTAATCTAAAATTTCAAGTTTCTCGAAATTTTCTCAATAAAATTTCCAAGACACTTCGCCAAAATTTCAATTATCTTAGACTGTCAACTTTAATCACAATTTTAAATCTCTAGTCCATCTCGAACAACCCTTGTATGCTGCAAAGCGAATGATTATTATTATTATCTTCTCCAAACCTTAAACTCAACATTTAAATATGTTTATCAGTCGAAATTCATACTACATAATGAAACATTTAAATAACTCCCGAATTTAATTCTATATCCTTCAAATGTGTATATCTAGCTTCCAATAAGTCACAACTACTCCTTTTTTTTTTCTCCAAAATTTAAATATCCATAATCAAGACTTTAAACTCGAAATCTAAATAACTTTATATATCATAGATCATATGAGCAAATTTTAAATATTTAAATTTTTCCTTCAAGTCGATTTCATATCTTCCAAAAATATTTCAAACAAAACTTTTACCATTATCTCTTCAAGCTCAAAATTAAATACATATAATTCGTAAATCGTAGAATCAATTTAAAACCTCAAGCTCTCTAATAAACCATAAATCATAAACCCTCCGTATTCTCTAGTCGTTTACGAAATCATAATTTATAATTTAAAACACTTTAATAAATTTGAGATAAACTTTTAACATATTCAATCCAAACTTGAACTTAATCGTAAATCATGTGTCACAATTTAAAGATGTTTCTCAAATCGGTTTCATATCCCAATAAATCATAAACTATTTCACAATTTGCAAAAATCATAAATCATAAATTTGTTTTCGCGATCTAGCTGTCCTCTTGTGTATACCACCTTGTAATAGCAAAATAAAATTCCAACTATCCTGTGGAGGCGGTAATATGCTACTACCCAACTTGAAATTAACTAATCCTTAAAATCATACTTTTTAGAAAAATAAAACTCCTTTATAACTCAAATAAAATTCCAATGCATATTAATTGCCTAATGCAATCTATCTAGCCATGTGTTTGACCTATGGGCATATACTAGTGTAGTCATCTTACTAAACACGAAACTAAGAATTTACGGTAGAAGGAGTCAAGCAAGATGCAATTCAAATGGCCGAACGAGAGTTCAAAATTTGAAGTCAAGGAAGGAAGTCAAGTAGGTGAATGAGATTCTAAACTCTAATCCTATATTGCAGGTCCGTTTGGTTCAATCATGTAACCGAAACGGCAAACTGGACCTGCATGGGCCACCACAAAAACATATAACGCCCCAGTCCCAAAATACGTAGGACTAGAACGCAATCATGCCAGCTGTATACATACGAAGTATATGGACCCTCGTATATATACATAAGCTGTAAAATGAAGTAACCACGGTACTAAATCTTATCCACAAAATAAATAATGATATAAAAGCAACTTTGAATTTGTCATGTATACAATCGTTGGGCGGAGACAGAGTCCACTACCAACTAATTTTAATAAGAACGAAGTATACAAGGAAAGGAATTTAGTAGAGCAAGGAGATGACGATCCAAGAGCAACATCTCGATGAACAGAGCGTAAGTCTGGCCTTAGCTAGAGCACCTGCAGAAGTCATAAGAGCATACACCTGGCGAGATAACCAGGTCCTCAGAGGGACGTAACAAGATACATCAACATGCCATATAAATACTGAATATAAAACATGCCACAATCAAAGAAAGTGACAAGACACTATAAGGTAATCTAACCAAACTAAAGTGAACATGCAGTGAGAACAAACCTTTCGTCGCATGAGCCCTGGCTGTAAATAGGATCTGGTATAGTCCCCACTTGGGCACCAGTGACCGAGAGCATGACGTTCAAAAACGATAGTGGCCAACCTGAGAGGCTCATACCTGTATCTCCAGCGGAGCTTCCAGGTTACAAGGGAAGTACAATAGAAGCCCATACGATAAGGAAATGTTCTCCCCACCCAATGTACCTATCATGTCGTATCCACGATCATGTAACACTACTAACCGTCAAGTCTTCTAACATACAACTATTGACAGTTAAACCTAACGCACGTCCTGTACGCATCAGTGATCAGCCAACACGCAAGTCCGTAGACTGTATGCTACTCATAACTCACACATCTCGTGGCACAACAGTGTCAAAGTCTATGCAATGCACTAAGCTAGTGGTAGTCCCTTAACTCTAAGTCCATATACAATCAAAGGGTAAATAACAAGGTACAGCTAATATCACTGACCAGGCAGTAATCAAGAACTAGAAACAAATGAACAGTAATATGTAATGAAGTACAACTTAAAAATAAACAGTATAATGGCAAGGTATCTTGCTTGGTGTGTCGCCTGATGCGGTGTAATACTCTGGCAAGCCACGAATGTCCAATAGCCATGTTTGAGGTGTAGGGGTCCGAATTCGTAGAAAAATAGGAATATGGTCAGTCATGATCAGGATTGACAGATAGTGTGAGGGATTAGAGGGAAGTATTTATACTAATTTTTAGAAAATACTTATAATACTTAAAAATATATTTTACTAGTAATAATAATTTTTAGGAAAAATACTTGTACAATAACGTGAAAAATTACATCTTATTAGTCAACTACTCTAAGTTGTAAAATATTATTAAGCGGAAACTATATTTCACAATTTAAAATATCTATTTTAGATAAATATTTAAAATATTTGTAATTCATTTAGACCAAAAAGTATAATTGGTCAAGTATAGTACATATAATTCGAAAAGAATATTTTTGTGTTTAACAACTAACTTGAAATTGCTGGAAAATATTCGTTCAAATAAAATAATAGTAATAATAATAATATAAATAATAATATTAATCAAAACAACAACAAATATTAATACTAATATATAAATAATACATTAATGACACATTTCTATTAAGTAAGGTAAATGGTAATAATAATAATAATAATAATAATAATAATAATAATAATAATAATAATGGTGATGATAATATGATAACAGTAACAAGCTATCCCTTTTTAAATAATAATAATAATAATAATAATAATAATAACAACCAAAACCATTACATCTATTACTCTTCCCCCCCCCAAAATCGATCAGTTACAGGAGAGAGAGAGAGAAAAGTGATGAGGGAAAAATGGGTTTACCTAGGCGGTTCCGGCCAGGTGACCGGCGGCTTAGGCGCGGAGGCGCCGGAGTTCGATTGCGTGGAGAAGGTGGCGGCGGAGTCCGGTCAGCGCCGGGGAACAGCGCGCGGCCACAGATGGGCGCGGTCGGCTGAGTCCAGCTAGGGTGGGGCCTGGCGCTCCGGGGTTTGGGCGCGCGTCATTCGCGGAGGCGGATCCGACTTCGTGACCGGCAGCGGAGAGGTGAGAGGGGGCGACGGATATTCGGGCGGCGCGCGGTGGCCGGTCGCCGGGAGGGTGACTGTGCTAGGGAACTTCGGCGGAGGCATGACGATTTTAATACAGTTAATAAAATCTTTAGCAATTTAAATTACCATATTTAATCAAATATTGAATAAAACAAGATCTCAAATATTATTTTCATAGTTAAATAAATATGGAAATAATTAATTTCAAAAATCACTATAAATACTTAAATATTACTTCATGATCTAGCTTTTATAAATAACTAATTATTTTAAATAAGCAAATTTTACATTTCGTAAAATATTAAACCAAAGTTTCTAAATCACCATTTATTTGTACACGATGAATAAAATAACCTTTTTATACAAAATAAAATTATTTATAAAATTTATAATAATAAAATATTTTTCTAACATATGTACCTCGACACATATTCGCACTCGTCGAGAAATTACGAACGCAATCTTGCACGTTACGCAAATACAAAAATGCGAAGTCGTATGCGACGTGTAGATACGATGTACAAAAATAATCACAAACATATATTTTAAATAAAATAGAAAATTAGGGGGCTTACAGCCGGGCAGCCCGACAAATATTGAGAAAAGAATGAGAGAAAAGAAAGGAACTCCTTTAGTCCATTCCGGCGCGGATACGCCAACGGCCCTCATATAGTTAAGGAACGATGGGTTGAAAGTGTAGGCGCGTATGCGTCCTACATAGAGATCCTGCTTAGAGATGCACATATAACATGACAGGAAAGGAATATGGCGTATTCACCTTACGTCGGTGCAAGGTCGAGTGCGTCAACTTGGTAAGAAGTCGTGCCACGAATCAAACACGAGTTTGTTTGCTTGCCTATTCAATTCGATAACATGCTGCTATAATAACATGCTTTATGCTTTCGAATATGCCATGAAATTGACCCTAAGGAGAACATAGCAAGATCATAAGCTAAGTTGCATGATTTAACATAAATATTACAATATCGGTTTGGAAAGAAGATCTTTGCTTTAGTACATGCGAGGACGAACGTACTGATCCCCCACCAGCTTCATGCAGGGTGCAGAGAATGGATGGCTCGCGGCGAAGCGTTGCTTGAACGCGTTGAGGCTTAGAATGTCGAAGTGCATTGAAGCGTGCTATCGCTTGACACTCGGACTATGCAACTGGATTGATGCAGCCGAGATATAGAAGGCATGATGTATGGAACGGTGAAATCCTTTGTGGACAAGAGAGAACCTGAGTGTTGTAGCCAATCTGGCATATATTGTTAGGCTATCGAAAGCCTTTGTAATCTCAGTTTCGGATATCAATAAAAAAATTGTTTCGTATACTCTGTTTTCCTTTCGTTGTAAATATCGAATCAAAAGATAACCATTTGAGAACTTATCATCTTGCCTTGCACGAGCACAACTCCAGGCTCGTGCGGCATCACGCCCCCTGCAAGGACGATGATTCGGGTGATTCTGGGTCGGGGCGTGACACTAACCAGAGAGTCCACACTCGGAACGAGGGTTAGTACTAACCAGAGAGTCCACACTCAGAACGAGGGTTAGTAATTAGTTCAAACCTGCGAGTCCACTCGGGGTGAGGGTTTGGTATTCCATTGATCTCGTGTTCGCTTGTTCATCCAGCAGTTCAGTTACATGTAGTTGTTCTTGTATCCCAGTTCATAGTCACCTGTCAGTAGCCACTTATCGTTAGTCACTTGTTAGCAGTTTGGTCGTAGTCTCTTGCCATGTTAAGTATCGTTCCTTGTTATATCCTATTTATATATTATCATGCATGGTTAAACTACTAGATAGGCATGTTTATATGTATCTTGCTATGTCCTCTGAGGACCTGATGATCTCATCAGGTTTAGCTATTGCATGGAGTTAGTGGCAGAGCAGGATGGTAGATGATTGTAATGCGTATCTCAGGTATTTGTTAGTGATATTACATTGTTATCCTTTCGTGCTTTTCATTCTTTATTATGAGATATTCTCTTATTGATTCAGTTTAGTAACTCTTGTTATACTCTTAGAGTCTTATCGGACATATATGCTAGTGGGATGTAGACCACGACCCATAGTGTTCATTCCTGTTCCGTACACTTAATGTAGATTTGAGATATAGATTTGTTTTGCCATGATTTGGTAGTATACCATAGACTTGACAGCATTTACGTATTCGAGAGGGGCTGGTGTCCGCTCGATACGTAGCTGGCTTGCTCACGTGCTCGCGTCCGAAAAGCGGGTACGGGTCGTGACAAGTTGTCCATGACTGTGCTAAACTAAACTAGTTATTCAAGCATGGTATATGATTCATAGTAAACTTAACCAAACTCGACGTATCCTGCCTTGTCATTTTGTAGTATACATTTGTTGGTTTATTCCCTTTTGCTTAACATAGTTTGATGGAAAGTATTTTATAAGCAAGCATATGAACAGTTCTATGATAAGCAGTTCTATAGCCCGTATACGTAAAATATTGTGCAACGGTTTATTGGAATAAGCCTTTGTTTTATTGCATTTACAAATTAGCATAGCATATGTTGGTATCGACAATATATTAGAGAAAAGGGTTGAGGAGAGAAGGGTCAGCCACTCACCTTAGTCTTACTTGAGGCAAGGAACTGGTTGGCCGCGCTTAGACGTCGCCTAAACGTTCACCTGAAATCGCATAAACAACTGATTAGAGCACTATAACATTCAAGGAGTTCGATACAAAATACGAAGTTTGAAAATGCAAGCCATAAAAACCATCAAAAATATTCACAAAAATGTATTCACGAAAACCAAAGCCAAAGAGCAAGTGCGACAAGAAAAGCAGAGCAACGGAAGGTCTCTCCCAACTCAGTCGCAGAGTTAATCATCGAGACGTAATCCACTAAATATGGGACTTAATTTCGAAGAAGCCTTTCCATAATAAAAAAAGGATCTTAATTCAATCATTCCCGTTCGACTAATTCAGTCGATCCCAATCAATCGGTTCCGACTGAATCGATAGTGATAGTGTTCAATTCTCGTGCACCATATGGACGAAAATGGGGCACGATGTAGGGAAGAGGCACTACACCATAACCAACTAAGAATAAGTTTTGTCCTCAAAACTTAAGAAAAAAATTTGCCGCTAAGAAAATAGGGAAGAAAACTTTTCCCTTATCTCAGACTCAAGCTCCCAGGTCGACTCATTGACCGCATGGTTCTTCTAGAGCATACGAACGAGAGGGATAGCACAGTTTTAAAGCAATTTATCCTTGTGCTCTAAGATTTGCACATGCTCTTCAACATACGATAAGTCTGCCTGCAGATTCAGCTGACCAAAATCTACTACATGGCTCGGATCATGCACGTACTTTCACAACTGAGAGACGTGAAAGACATCATGCACATCCGACAGTGCTGGTGGCAATGCAATCTGGTAAGGTACTGGGGTGACTCGCTTCAATATTTCGAAAGGACTGACAAATATTGTACTCAACTTTTCTTTAGCTCCAAATCTCATGACTCCTTGCATAGGCATTACTTTCAGAAATACGTGATCGTCTTCTAGGAATTCAAGTGGTCGTCGGTGAGTGTCGGCATAGCTTTTTTGTCGACTTGTGCTATCTTTAATCTCTCCCGTATCAACTTAACTTTTTGTACAGTCTGATCCACCAGTTCCGGACCGAGTATATGCCATAATAGGAATATTAGTATTTGCACTAATGTATGTTAGGATATGTATATACGTAATAGGATAAATCCTAGGATAGTGAACATGGGTAAGGTTGGCATATAGGTAATGGAATTGCCTATGTATATTAGGCAAGGTAATAAGCAAGGGTGAGAGTAATAGATAGGAATTTGGGTATTACCCATATATTAGAGGTATATGTAATATACATATAATGGGTAATAGGAAAGGATATGGGTAATACCATATATTAGAGGCATAGGTAATTTGTTTAGGTAATTGAGTAATAGATAATGTATTTCATATTAGAGCCTATGTGTATACAATATAGGTAGTTACATAGGGTATGACCTAGACTAGAATACCTTGGTATGGCAAAGTATGACCTAAAAACCTACGAATGATCTAGTTTGACCTAGTTTAGCAAGGTATTGACATAGTTTGACTTAGAAATAACTTAGAGACCTAGTATCAAGCTAGTATAGCATGTCTATGATTCTAAAACACCAATTGACATTGATATTCCATATCTAGGTCTTCGAGGCACTGTTTTGGATACTGTTGATACTTTATACTGGATTTCAGGTGAGTATATTCTCTGATAATTTTTTGTTTATGATATCTTCTATGTTTCTTGTACTTAGTATAGATATCCTTGATTTCTTGACACATTGGTTACATGGATTGGTATTTCTGGATCTCGTTATGAGATGTTATTCCTTATATATCTTGGTGTACCTTATGTAGTCTTATTGTTGCTCTTGTACAATGAATGAATACCGATTCCTGTGAAGGCTCGCGACCTTCTCAAAGAATCATGTATCGTAACGTACCATGGTTGGATCCACTATAATAGTCGGGGGCGGAGAGTTTAGCATAGATATGATCATACCCTCCTTGTATCAAGTATTATTCCATGAATAGTGTTGTATACACCGCACGTATGATTAATCAGGCCATAATTCTTGTATCAAATTTCCAAGCTGATCACATGTTTAAACTAGTGCTCTCACATAGGTAGTTATTTTCTGATTTCTTGTATATGATGTTCCTGCTCTTATGTTTACTTATATCATTTCCACACATTGTTATATTCATGTACCTGTCATATTATTTTATATACTCTCTCTATTTACTGTTACATAGTCTATATCATTTACTGGAACTGTTATTAGAGGTGTACTTCACTCTAATCATGACTGGATATTTTTTTTACATGATTTAGATGATGGGTGTCCTACCTACTACGGACCTCAGGATATAGTAGGAGTAGACCAAAAGATGCTGGTTCAGGAGGGTGTCATTACCACATTTTAGCTTGAGGGTATTTTGGTCATTTTAAAAATTTTGGATTTATTTTGAATTATTGGAGTGATGGTTGTTATTTTTGACCTTTGCTATTTGAGACTTTCGAGACTAACCTAGATATTGACTTTAGCAATGGTGACTTGATTAGCATGGTGGGACCCTAGTCTAACTTAAGTCAATCCAAGTTGAGTTATTTTGAATCAAGTTTCATAGAGAGAATAAGTGATTTAGGTGCATTGATTTTTGATTTATAGATTGATTCATTAGCATTGAAACTTAGCCCAAAGCCCATTAGTCATCAACCCTAACCCTAATTCCTTCCATACATGGCCGGTACCTAGGGATTCCCCCCTATTTAAGGTCTCTTCCTAGTTCGCGTCTCTTTTGACATCACATCAACTTTTGGCAAGAAAGATGTATTGGCCTTTCTTTATCAATCCATAACTTGCAATAGAACCTAATCATACTCTATTTGCTGTTCATGGAGAGAAATCTCAGATTTTGTACAATTTGGAGCTTTTGACTTGTAAGAGGAATCTTCCTATTTGGGGCTTTTCCTTGAGTTTGATACTTAATAGGTAAACACCTCAAACTATCATTAAATCTCGATTTCTTTGTATGGTTGCCTAGATCTAGGTGTCCCCTAGCTGTGGTGTGTGTTTGGTAAAGTTTTGTATTGGTTTCGTGTCTGTATCGGACATGTATCAATCTTTATTTGCAAGTGTTTGTGGAAATGTCTCTGAGAACTTTTTGTTTTATTTTCGAAATATTTTTAATTGGAAATATTGATTTTGATGTGCTCTTTGATTTCCCTAAACTCTGAATTGATTTTCGAGTCGTGTCGTGTCCACACGAAGACATGAACACGCTTGCGCGCAGAGCTAGGGTTTCTTCTGCTATTCGATTGAGTTGTGGGACACGACACAATGTGGTTCGACCCAATATTACGAGGACACGTAGGGGCAGTATCTGCGAACTAGACCCCCAAATGGCTCGAGTATCGTGTCGTATCGGATACATTATTGCTCGTGTACTGATTTTACACGCGTGCGTACATGCGCACAGACATGCGCTGATACGCATCTCGTACACCGACACGGGGACACGTGGACACCTCGTGTTGTGTTCAATATGTAGCCCTAGTGCTAGGCTACACGTGGACATAACCACGTGGACACACGTGTCGTGTCTGCGAACGTGATGAACTTGTACACGAGGCAGTGCACTATTTTTCTGTGCTCGTGTGTTAGTTTTGTATTAGACACGTTTGTGTCCAGTTTATAGACACCATTACACTTGTGTGACACATACACATGTGCACTAATGTTTACCAACTAATTAATTGATAATTAACTATGAATTGAATTCGAATTTCATGTTTTCCTCCAAACTGTCTGATACAAGTTCTTTAAATTGATTCCTGAGATCTAAATTCTGTTTTAATTATGTTTTACTGATGTTAGAGGTTAAATTTACAATGTTAGATCATGTATTGTGCCTGAGATTAAGTTCACATTGTTGGGTTCATGTGTGAGATGGCTGGGTTTGTTGAATTGTGTTTTCCCGAGCCCGTCACACTGATTTCTGAGACACACACACACACATCACCTAATACCCCCCCCCACACACACACACATGTTCACAAGACTCTATAAATTGAGAACACACCTATATATGCTGTCACCCTATGAATTACACACACACACATATACACTCTAAACCTGTGATGTAATCTGTATATACACACACACATTGAACTGTCGAAACCTGAGAACACCCTATGAACTGCTATCTACACACTACTGAATTACACACACACACATTGTACACTCTCACACACATCTAACCTGGAAACCTGAGACATCCCACAGCTATCTGTACATACACATACACTCTAACCTGCCACAGAAATCTGGAAACACACACACCCTACTGTTATACACACACACACACACATTCTACTGCTACAAACTCACACACACATTACTGCTACCACATACAAACTGACACACACTCTAAAACTGAGAACATATATTGCACACACACACATTACACTACTGTCACTCTCTCTTTCTATACATATACTATATAAATATCTATATTCATGTATGATAATATGTATATATATGTATGATTGCCTATATATAGTTGTATATGTAAAATATGGTGAATATATACATGTGTATGCCAATATAGAAAGGAATATAGGCATATAGCCCTATATGGTTTTTCTATATGTATGCCTTATAAACATTATGTGTATATGGGTATGTATATACATGAAATTGTGTGTTGATAGTTTGTGTAGTCTTGTGACTTGTGTGAATGCTAGGATAGACATGGTTAGGCTTAGTGAGACTTGTCTGGGTTAGGACTTGACCTAGTTGACCTAGTTTGACTAGTATAGTTGACTAGAGTTGACCAAAGGTTGACTTTAGCCTAGATTGACCCAAACATCATGTAGAATGCATTGTAGTATTCTATTTTACCATTCTGGACATGTTGTGACTTGTGTTATTCTAAATAGGACTCAGACACCTCTTTTCAGACAGTATATTCACTTTGGATACTTAGGATATCAGACAAGTACATTCTCTGACCGTTTCATACTTGCTAGGACTATATTCTTGCTCTAGATTACTTTACTTGATGTTGTCACGATGGTAATATGGATTAGTACTATATAGATCTTTTCATACGATGTTATCCCCCTCGGAAGCATCGGATACATCATGTCATGTGCGTTTCACTTTTATCATGTATTCCTGTGCTTTCACCATTCATGTGCACTCTCGTGATTTATGTACTCTCATGTTCACGGAGCCCCCATATTTATATTCATGTGCACCCATTTATGGGCCCCATGTGAAATCATGTACAATAATATAACTTAAACGGATCCTTGTGTATTGATTGGGGATGGGAGAGTAGAAATAGTCATATAAATATTTCCAAAGTAGTGTAGCCATGTACAAACTCTCATGTTTATTATCAAGCCGTTCACATGTCTATCTTGTACTCTAAATTACCAATTCACTTTTAGTTCTTTATTTATAGTAGATATTTCTATTACAGTCATCTCTTTATTTTATGTCTTTTATTTCAGTGATTCATGTATCTTACTCTATTACATACTTTATATTTCTGTCATGATATGAACTGCGTGAGATGTACTGTGCTCGCTCCGGTCTTGACTGGACTTGTTAAAAATATTACAGAGGACGAGAATGAGGCGTATTGTACCACCTACTACGGGACATCATTAGAGGACACCTATGACTTGGACTTCCAGCAGGATCCATTACCTGCTGACGACACTCCCATAGTTTAGTTATCTTATTTCAGTTGAATCTCATCTGGATATTTGCATTAGAGATTGTGATGATATGGATTTGTGGAGCTTGTTAGATGTTTATCTTAGACACTTTGGATTCTCTCTTTTATCGTATTTCATTTATAGATTCTGTTGATATTCTTATCTATCATATCGTACATCTTCTTTAGTTGCGATTGAGATTTGTACTTTATATTATTCCTCCATTCGAAGAGTATAACTGTGCAATATACCTTAAACTGTTAGATGCATGTGACCTAGGACAGCGTTCTACCACCGACACTACAGTGTAGGCTGGACGTACCCACTTCTCGTGCCCTTACACTGGGTACGAGTCGTGACACGTATTTAGTGGTGGCCCATACAGGTCTAGATTTACGGTGGTATTCGAACTAGAGTATCACTGCAGCCTACAATAGGATTAGGATATTTTTTTGAAGGTACTCAATCACATTAGGAAAAACTCTTAATCAGATTCCTTTTATCTAAAATTGCTGTTTATTGTCTTCCTTTGAATATAAACTGTCCTCCTTTGATATTTTGACTCATTCTCAGAAATTGTTTCCTTATTTGATCTTTCTCCAGGATGGTCATCGAGACTAGATCTCATCGCTCCGGATAAGGGAACACTGATGAGAGGTTTGCCACCTCTCGTCCTGTGTAGCCAGCCCCCGCTACCGTAGCACCAGTTATGCCAGCTGGGGTGGGTGTTTCAGCTGCATTCGGAGGAGCCCCTCCAACAGTGTGCAGGCAGAGCCCAGTTATTTTGGAGATGCTCCAGCAGCAGTAGCCGCCTTCAGGATCCGTTGATGTAGTCTAGCTGTTCACCTTCTTCCAACAGTTCATGGAGGCTCAGCAGGCTCAGCAGCAGCGTCAGACGGTAGAGTTCAGTCGAGGCATCGATATGGCCCTGACGACTGTTGAGAGGGCTACACCTCAGCCTCTGGCAGGTCAATAGCAGCATCAGCCGAAGGAGAAGGGCATATAGGATTTTCAGAAGATGCACCCGCGAGACTTCAGGGGTACAGAGGGCATCCTGTACGCCGACGAGTGGATCGAGCACATGGAGGAGATCTTCAGGTTAGAAGAGATTCCAGCGAGACTACAGATTGAGGCGGTGGCTAGTATGATGCAGGACTTGGCTCGCCCTTGGTACCAGACAGATCTAAGGCTTGGTACAATTGGGCAAACTTGGACAGCTTTCAAGAAGCTGTTCAAGGAGAAGTTCTTCCCCGATGCAGTGCTTGGTGCCCTCGAGACGCAGTTCGAGGCTTTGGTGCAGGGCAGTCAAACTGTCGAGGAGTACGCCGGGGAGTTCTGCCGTCTGGGCAGATTTGTTGAGGGGCTATCTGAGGCGACGATGGCCCGGAGGTTTAGGAAGGGGCTAGTCAGGGAGGTGAAGTCCTATACCAAGAGTGCCCGCAGCACCACTTTTGAGAAGATCCTGGTGGGCACCCTAGCAGCGGAGGATGACCTTGAGCTGAGGCTCATGAGGGGACGAGATACTCTCGGTGGCAGCAGCAGTGGAGGCCAGGCCAAGAGGCCTCACTTTCAGCAGCAGCAGCAGCATCAGCAGAGACAGTTTCAGCCGCAGCAGTTCCAGCAGCCGAGACTTCAGCCAGCTCAGCACCAGCAGCCGAGGCAGCAGCAGCAGGCCCCGAGGTAGCAGTCTACTAGTTGTACCTTATTCAGAAAACCGGGGCATGGATAGACTGAGTGCAGGAAGAGGCTGGGGAAGTGCCTTCTCTGTAAGCCCCATGAACTTCAGGGTTTATTTTGAATTTTCTAAATGAATTATTTTCAATAAATATTTTATTATTTAATTGTTTTGATCATTTATGTTCTTTTCTGTAACTTTGACTTCTAGAGCGTCAGGGATGCTAATCTCTGAAAACTCTTTTCATGAGTTTTGTAGTAGACAAGATTATCTTCATGTTGATATATCATGTCCCACTTAAACTCGTTTTCTTGTGCTCTTTTTGTATCGCACAATTTTGGGTCAACTTAGACCAATTAATCGTTGAATAATTATTTCCACTTTTATCTTTGATCATCGTTTGCACGTTACCGTGACTTTTAATTTAGGGGCACAAGACCAGTCATTATCACAGAACTAACTACTCATGAATGATCTACTCGAGACGCTCTACACCCATAACCTTCGTGTCCCACTCAGACACTCCATTTTGTGCTTCATTTGCTTCACACAACTTTCGGGTCAATTTAGGCCAATTAATTATCTTCCGTAAAACCTGATTTAACTTCCAATTTAATTTTGGGACCCGACATCGATCTAACATGTCAACCCAAAGTATGGACATGGCCCACATGAAGTCTACTATCCATATGACGCTTGTGTCCCATTTATTTGAGTTTCTGCATGTTACTTATTTACCCATGATCATAAATACCTATTTAAATTCAATTATTGCACCATGTCCGATTTTGACCCGACCTGGCTCAACCGAACCCAAACCCAAGCTCCATGTTGTCCTATCATGACTACCCAAATACCCCACACAATATTTCTCTTTTTCCTATTTAAAAATATCTCTTCCTCTCTCTACTTTACAAATATTCCATATATTTATATATATACACATATATATAAATATCACACACTCTCTCTCCTATTACTCACACACACCACCCCAACCCCCATCACAGCACACCCCCTCTCTCTCACTCAACCGACCTCTCTCTCTCCCTCTTTCATAATATCTAACTCTCTCTCTATTCCTACACTCTCTCTCTTCCTATATACATTATACACTCACAGACACTCAAATAACTCTCTCTCCCTTTCTCCTTACACATACACTCACAACACCCCCTCCACCTAGTCGACAGCCCCCTATAGCCGACACTACCTCCATCTCCTCCTTCTCACTACTCCACCCTCACCATCATCCTCTCCTTCTCTTCTTCTTCTTCTTCCTCACCATCACTCTCACAAACACCACTATTAACAAAACCACCACCACCATTAACCATCTCCACCACCATCCCTATTATTACCTTCACCATCTCCATAGCCATCACCACCACCACCCGTACACCACACCCGCCGGCGACCGCAGCCGCAGCAGTGCGCGCATGAAAAGCAGCACGCCGCAGCAGCAGCAGCGTAAAGTGCAGCAGCCGCATGCCACTACCGCCGTCGTGCGCCACCGCGTGGCCGGTCCTGCCGCCGCAAGCACCCCCTACCTCTGGCGACCTCCGCCGCACCTTTTCATGATGGCCACCGTCCTCCGGGACGCACCGTCTAGGCGATTCGTGCGTTTTGAACGGTCGTGACGCGCACATTTTGAACTCAGAAAGTGCACTCCGTTGCAGCGACTTCGTGCACGTTTTTCGAGAGATCCGACCGTTGGATCGGCGAACTCTTTGCTCCTTCACAATCTTGGTATATAGCTCTTCACTCCCCTCAAGTTTCGTCCGTTAATTTTATCGTTTGGTACATCAAAACTGGCCACCATGTTGACACTTTAAATTGTATAATTTTTGGACAGTTTTGTGGAGCCAACTTCGTCAGCTCGTAACTCTGCCGTTGCAGCTCCGTTTAGCGCGCTACCAGTTCCTGTGCGTAGCTGGTATAACCCTTTTCCTGCCCCTTAAGTTTCGTTTCATTGTGAGCACGTTTGGTTGGTCGAATTCGACGCCAAAGTTGGCCGTCCGAATTCTTAATTTTGTACTTGTTAAATTCCATTTTGAACCCGAAACTCCGGATTCAATTTCTGACACCAGCAGTAGACTCGTGGCGTCATTCTGGCACGTTTTCATATAAAATTCGTTAGATTTGGAGGACGTGGGCCCTGACACGTATTTCGATGCAAAGCGGGTCCCATAGTCCGAGTCATCGGGTCACTTTGAGATCGGTTCATCAGAATCCAATTTTGGATATATCGTTGAGTTTGTATCGTCATTCTGGACTCGTTGACATATAATTTGCTGAGTTTTGAAGACATTTGCTCCGACACGCATTTCGGTGCAAACCCGATTCTAAATGTCCGCGTCAACGTGTCATTTTGAGATCGGCTCATCGAATCCAATTCCGGATATACAGTTGAGTTCATATCATCATTCTGGACTCGTTGACATATGCTTTGTTAGATTTACTAGACTTTGACTTCGACACGCATTTTCGTGTAAATCGGATACCAATATCCAGGTCAACGGACCATTTTGTGATCGGGTCATCGAAATTCTATTTCGGACATACAGTTGGGTTCGTATCATCATTCTGAATTCGTGAACATATAATTTGCTAGGTTTTGTAGACTTTTATTCTGACACATTTTTTGGTGCAAAGTGTGTCCAACAGCGGACATCATTTTGACCAAAATTTACCATTTTGCCCCTGTATCTAAATTGGACTTATGGGTAGACTATCCTAGCTAATTTGACCATTCTGGACACGTTTGTGATATTTATTTTATCATTCGACAACATCTGTAGATTTTGTTTATGTATCATCCTTAATTTATAATTAATTATTATTATTAGTGTATATATTTATATGTTTGGTTTTTGTAAAACTCTAAAGTGATCCTTGTGTTTCTAAGAACCCTAAGTATTGGTTTAGATATAGTATCACCCCATATTGAACTTTTATGCTAGGTCCCCACTTAGCTAGTGTCTAGTTAGGAGTCGTGTCACACCACTAGTGTAAAATCTTAATCATAACTTAGAGGCTGAGTTTGTATATCATTATTGACAGGACACCGAACATCTGTATCTTCATATTCTTATTCTTGCTTTGCTCGAGACAAGTGCCCCTACAAGCTTATTTACTGCGTATAACAATAAACTGTGATTAAATCATGTTAAAATACTGCTTTCTGGATAACTGCAAGTCATATCTTCACATGCTTCTTACTGGTTCTCAGTACATGTCATGCTTTATACTGCTCTGAGTATCCACCATTTTTATACTGATCTTGTATCACTCACATGTTAAAAAATGGGTTAAGGGAAAACTGTTAGTAGTGTACGTGATCATGCCCCCTTCCCCGTATGTATTTACCGAGCATTGTTACATTCTATATGTAACTTTTGTCGTGTGTTCTGGTCCCGCATTTGTGTATGGATATACACCGATGCCGTTATGTATATGTATGTACACATCAAAAAATTGATATGTACCACTGTACATCCTATTTACCTATTGACTGATCACTCACCTGCTACAGTTTTAAACTTTAAAACGAATATGTATTGCCATGATAAAATGTATCTAAAACTGGATAAATCAAGATATGCCATGATTATGTTATTTCATCTTTTTCCATCACATGATCAGTATTATATGTTTGTAGTATAAGTACTTGCTCCTGTCCTGACAGGATAACGTTGTATGTTCACTTTCTGTGGAGGAAATGCTATGTGATACATATTATGGTACTGTATTTGAGGACCTGGCCTTAGCTCCAGAAGAGGCTCCAGCGGGGAACCTTGCTTAGTTATCTTTCAGGTGTTTTGAGACTTAGACTTTGGTTTGAACTTATATTTGGATACTGGACTTTGTCTCCAGTTAGATACTTTAGAAGTGTATTATTAAGTCTGTACTTGTTTACTTTTGCTTATAGATGCTGTGTTGTGATGAACCTTTTAAATGTGATATTAGAACTGTTAGCTGCTTAGATCCTTTATTGTCTATACTTAGAACAGCTTACTACGCTTTAACCAAGTGTAGACTGGACATGGCTCGGCCCGGCCCAACAATTTGGATAACGGGTCGTAACATGTTTTTAGTGGTGGCCCATGCAGGTCAAGACTTAAGTTGTTTGGTTACATTATTGTACCAAGCATGCTTGCAATTAGGATCTTAGGACAACTTGATAACACTAGGAATAACAATTACGACACCTAAAGGATTTCTAGGATTGCAACATAGGAAAACTCATCACAACATAGGACCGTTAACTATATTTAGTTTCTTGCTTGAAATTTAGTGGGTTACAATTTTGACCAAGACAGTACCCTTGGGATGACCCCAGAGGATCTCACTCTAATCTTACCTCGAAATCTATTTCCGCTTATTTCTATTTGCTCTTCCTTAATTCGTTGTTGAATTTGATTTCTGACTTTCGTTGTTGACTTTGATCTTGCATCGTGATAAATTTTGTGGATTGAATTGTGATATATCCTGATAAGGTAAATGTCTGCTTTAGTTATGGAGTTTAGAATTTATCGCAGCCATATTAGCTGGTATGACGAAAACATAGGACCTGATTTTGGGTATACTTATCTTCGTTATGGAATTTAGATTTTCTCGCAGCCATACCGGTTGGCGTGGCAAGAATTCTAGATAACATGATTATAGGGTGTATACCTTAGTTATGACTCTATCGTTTATTGCATCTAAGCTTACTGGTATGGCAAAAATTCTGGCAATATGATTTCAGGAAGACGTGTATGGTTATCAGATCATATCTCAACTTGGTTTACTTCGTTATGACCGAATGAGCAAGAATAAATTTTTATCATCATTTTTCTCCGTCTTGATTAACTCTGTTCTATCTACATCCACAACTAGGATTATAGGTTCTCTAAGACTCTCCAACAGGATTGCTTTCACGATTATCTTTTTTAGACATAATTATTTTTGTGTTCCATATTTTCTATGATTTGACTAAACTCTTTTTCGTTAACCTCTCGGGTAATTCTTCTCGTCTTTCTCGGTAATTGTTGGAAATGCCTTATAGATTGATCCAAGGAAGGTTCAAAAAAATTAGATTTTAACCTTGTATTACGGAATCGAGAGTTTTGCGGCCAGAGAAATACTGGCGAGGCAGGACTTCAGATGACGGCATCATGGTTACATATGTTTCACGAATCTTACTTGAACCATACCATGTGTATTTGATTAATATTTCATGGATTTAGCCAAGATAAGTTCAAGAACCTGTATTATCTGCTGTGCACTGCAGCCATCCGTCGTATTACGGAACAAAGAAGTTATTTCAGCCAGATGCACACTGACTTGGCAATAACTTCACGTGACCTAATCGCGGAGGTATATGTTTCTCGAGTTTTACCTCGACTACGTCCTATGTATCTCGTTGTCTTCGTACCATTCTTGGATATATTCCGACAAACTCTCATGTCTTGCTTGACCTTTAACTTGTTTGGACACTGTTATGGATTGCTTGACCCAGTCTTAGGCCTTGTTACCTTCTATTTGATAGACGACCGAAATAGCCAAACCTTGTTAACTGATTCTACAGTATAGCTATAAATGTTATTGTATGATTGTGATAAGTACTTTTTCCAGGGAATTGGTTAGATTAAGCTTATAGGACAAGTATGGGTGACTGACTATAGTAGACTTGGAAACCATTAAGAACGATTGTATTGATAGTATGACTTGATGATAGGGTATCTAAGATGGAATGATGAAATATTATATTATTATGACTATGTATTGAGGATTAGAATCTTGTGCTCAGAGTTTGAGGATTGAGATTCGTAGGACTTTGATGACCAAGTGATTATTGGTTATCTATAAGCTAATTACATATGATTAGAGGGTAGATCGATATATGGAATGATATAGAATAAGTTAGAATGAGATATAATATTGCGTACAAGATCGGAAAGATATCAGTTAAAAAAACAAGGAGCAAGAAAAAGACATATGTACATTGAAAATTAATAAATCGGGAGTTTAAAATCGAGGATTTATATTCGGAGGAGTAGTTGAGTAAAAATAAGAAGGCTCTACGCCAAGGATGAGTATTGAACGTATGATTTCAAGGAGAAACTGTAGGAAATGATTGACGACAAATAATGCAAAGGGCCTGTGGATTGATAAAATAAGGATACTTAGGATATGATAAGGAAATCAAGTATTTAAAATTGAGGTTGGAAATATGGTTGATGATTAAATATTTTTAGGCTTATAAACATACCCAGAGAATAACCTATAGTTTAGGGTATACGTAAAGGTTCCATGTTAGTATGGAAGATTCTAAAGGATATATGGCGTAGTTTATGATAGAAGGACCCTTGTTGAACCTGAACCAAAAAGATTGTAAAGAGAAACAGAAGAGATGATCACAAGGGTAGCAGATTGAGTATTGTAAGCCAGAGCAGCTACATGTTATAGTTTGACCTATTGGATGATTTTAAATTTCGAGGACGAAATTCTTATAAGGTGGGTAGGATGTAAGCCCCCTGAATTTCAGGGTTTATTTTGAATTTTCTAAATGAATTATTTTCAATAAATATTTTATTATTTAATTATTTTGATCATTAATGTTCTTTTCCGTAACTTTGACTTCTGGAGCGTCAAGGATGCCAATCTCTGGAAACTCTCTTCATGAGTTTTATAGTAGACAAGATTATCTTCATGTTGATATATAATGTCCCACATAAACTCGTTTTATTGTGCTCTTTTTGTATCGCGCAACTTCGGGTCAACTTAGACCAATTAATCGTTGAATAATTATTCCCACTTTTATCTTTGATCATCGTTTGCACGTTACCGTGACTTTTAATTTAGGGGCACAAGACCAGTCATTTTCTCAGAACCAACTTCTCATGAATGATCTACTCGAGACGCTCTACACCCATGACCTTCGTGTCCCACTCAGACACTCTATTTTGTGCTTCATTTGCTTCGCACAACTTTCAGGTCAATTTAGGCCAATTAATTATCTACCGTAAAACCTGATTTAACTTCCAATTTAATTTCGGGACCCGACATCGATCCAACCTGTCAACCCAAAGTATAGACATGGACCACATGAAGCCTACTACCCACATGATGCTTGTGTCCCATTTATTTGAGTCCCCGCATGTTACTTATTTACCCATGATCATAAATACCTATTTAAATTCAATTATTGCACCATGTCCGATTTTGACCCGACCCGGCTCAACCGAACCCAAACCCAAGCTCCATGTTGTCCTTTTATGACTACCCAAATACCTCACACAATATTTCTCTTTTTTCTATTTAAAAATATCTCCTCCTCTCTCTACTTTACAAATATCCCATATTTTTATATATATACACATATATATATAAACATCACACACTATCTCTCTCTCTCTCCTATTACTCACACACACCACCACACCCCCCATCACAGCACACCCCCTCTCTCACTCAACCGACCTCTCTCGCTCCCTCTTTCATAATATCTAACTCTCCCTCTCTCTATTCCTACACTCTCTCTTTTAATATATACATTATACACTCACACACACTCAAATAACTCTCTCTCCTTTTCTCCTTACACATACAATCACAATACGCCCTCTACCTAGCCGACAGCCCCCTACAGCCGACACCACCTCCATCTCCTCCTCCTCACTACTCCACCCTCACCATCATCCTCTCATTCTTTTCTTTTTCTTCTTCTTCTTCTTCTTCTTCACTCTCACAAACACCACCATTAACAAAACCACCACCACCATTAACCATCTCCACCACCATCCCTATTATCACCTTCACCATCTCCATAGCCATCACCACCACCACCCGTAAACCACCCCCGCCGGTGAGCACCGCCGCAGCAGCATACGCGTGCGCAGCAGCAGAGTGCACAGTGCAGCAGCCGCGCCCTTGGCCGTACGCCACTGCCGTCGTGCGCCACCGCATGGCCGATCCCGCCACTGCAAGCACCCTCTGCCTCTGACGACCTCCACCGCACCTTTCCATGGCGGCCACCGTCCTCCGGGATGCTCCATTTTGGCGATTCGTACGTTTTGAACGGAATCCCGTCGTGATGCGTGCGTTTTGAATTCAGAAAGTACGCTCCGTCGCAGCAACTTCGTACACATTTTTCGAGAGATTCGACTGTTGGATCGGCGAACTCTTTGCTCCATCACAATCTCGGTATATAGCTCTTCACTCCCCTCAAGTTTTGTCCGTTAATTTCGTCGTTTGGTACATCAATACTGGCCACCAAGTTGACACTTTTAATTGTATAATTTTTGGACAGTTTTGTGGAGCCGACTTCGTCAGCTCGTAACTCCGCCGTTGCAGCTCCGTTAGGCGCGCTACTAGTTCCTGTGCGTAGCTGATATAACCCTCTTCTGCCCCTTAAGTTTTGTTTCATTGTGAGCACGTTTGGTTGGTCGAATTCGACGCCAAAGTTGGCCATCCGAATTCTTAATTTTGTACTTATTAAATTCCCTTTTTGAACCCGGGACTCCGGATTCAATTTCTGACACCACGAGTAGACTCATGGTGTCATTCTGGCATATTTTCATATAAAATTTGTTCGATTTGGAGGACGAGGACCCTGGCACGTATTTCGGTGCAAAGCGGGTCCCACAGTCCGAGTCAACGGGTCACTTTGAGATCGGCTCATCAAAATCCAATTTTGGATATACCGTTGAGTTCTTATCGTCATTCTGAACTCGTTGACATATAATTTGCTGAGTTTTGAAGACATTTTCTCCGGCACGTATTTCGGTGCAAACCAGATTCCAAATGTCCGCGTCAACGTGTTATTTTGAGATCGGCTCATCGGAATCCAATTCTGCATATACCGTTGAGTTCGTATCGTCATTCTGGACTCATTGACATATGCTTTGTTAGATTTAGTGGACTTTATTTCCGTGTAAATCGGATACCAATATCCAGGTCAACGGACCATTTTGTGATCGGGTCATCGGAATTCCATTTCGGACATACCGTTGGGTTCGTATCATCATTCTGGATTCGTGGATATATAATTTGCTAAATTTTGTAGACTACTATTTTGACACATTTTTTGGTGCAAAGTGTGTCCAACGGCGGACATTATTTTGACCCGAAATTACCATTTTGCTTCTATATCCAAATTGGACTTATGGGTAGGCTATCCTAGCTAATTTGACCATTCTGGACACGTTGGTGATATTTATTTTATCTTCCGACAACATCTGTAGATTTTGTTTATGTATCATCTTTAATTTGTAATTAATTATTATTATTTGTGTATATATTTATATGTTTGGTTTTTGTAAAACTCTAAAGTGATCCTTGTGTTTCTAAGAACTCTAAGTATTGGTTTAGATATAGTGTCACCCCACATTGGACTTTTATGATAGGTCCCCACTTAGCTAGTGTCTAGTTAGGAGTCGTGTCACACCACTAGTGTAAAATCTTAATCATAACTTAGAGGCTGAGTTTGTATATCACTATTGACAGGACACCGGATATCTGTATCCTCATATTATTATTCTTGCTTTGCTCGAGGCAAGTATCCCTACAAGCTTATTTACTGCGTATAACAATAAACTGTAATTAAATCATGTTAAGATACTGCTTTCTGGATAACTGCAAGTCATATCTTCATATGCTTCTTACTGGTTCTCAGTACATGTCATGATTTATACTGCTCTGAGTATCCACCATATTTTATACTTATATCGTATCACTCACATGTTAAAAAATAGGTTAAGGGGAAACTGTTAATAGTGTACGTGATCATGCCCCCTTCTCCGTATATATTTACCGAGCATTGTTACATTCTATATGTAACTTTGTCGTATGTTCTAGTCCCGCGTTTGTTTATGGATATACACCGATGCCGTTATGTGTACGTATGTACACATCAGAAAATTGATATGTACCACTGTACATCCTATTTACCTATTGACTGATCACTAACCTGCTACAGTTTTAAACTTTAAAACGAACATGTATTGCCATGATGAAATGTATCTAAAACTGGATAAATCAAAATATGCCATGATTATGTTATTTCATCTTTTTCTATCACATGATCAGTATTATATGTTTGTAGTACAAGTACTTGCTCCCGTCCTGACAGGATAACATTGTAGGTTCACTTTCTGTGGAGGAAATGCTATGTGATACATATTATGGTACTGCATTTGAGGACCTGGCCTTAGCTCCAGAAGAGGCCTGTCACGCCCCAGAACCAGAATACTGGAGAGCGGGGGCAGACATAGCCAGCTACGTATATGAAATGGAATCCATCTCGCTATACGGTCACGACTGTCTAGATACATGAGGGTTTATCTACAAGCCAACAGTCTCTTAAGGTCATGAACAAGCCTAGTGTCTCAATCACAAGCAAGTAAGTAAAAGGTTACAAGAAGTATGATCATTAAATATACAATAGTAAGGCGTCCCAAACATTACATATTCAGCTGATCATGAAGCTAGTCGTTACAAAATGTTAGGACTAGCAAGAGTTTAGTCATACATGATCAACCCTAGGATCTGTCAATCATGTTACAGCCCGTAGGCAGACAGTAAGTAAATGCAATCGAGCTAAACAGGTACTCGTCGGCTAAACGCCTCAAAAAAATATTTTTACAATAGAGTGGGAGAGCCAAAAATAACCCACTCGTTGCCAGGGTTCCGTCTAGTAGCCACCATCTGGCTAGAAGGTCGATAGATCCTCTGGAGCTGCTCCGAAATCTGGCCATACAAAACCAGCTGGGTCAGATCCCAGAAAGAGCAAGTGCCACAAAGGAAGCTTCACTTAGGAACTAAAACCAGCAATCAGCACAAGAGTATAAATAAAGTAAGAACTGGAAATAAAGAAAATACATCAGGATGATATACGACGAGATAACCATGGAACTATTCAGATAACCAGGTTACAACCCGTAAACCAAATAAGGACCGGGGTTGTAACCCTTCGTCTGAACAGAACTTGGAATTCTCACCATTTATCGATAAAATAAATACAGGCATTCCGGTCATGTAGTAATCTGGGACAGAATCAGGACAAGACTAGACAGGTTAGACTCCATCCAATCATTTTACGGCCAAGCAAGAGTTACGGCTTGATACTTTAACTAACTAGGGTTATCACAGACCTAGTTACTAACAAGATGCAGTGAGAATCATCCACAGCCACAAGCCTTGCAGACCATCCAGGTTACCCGGGTTAAAAGAATTAGAGTTGAATTCAGGTGGGTACATCGTCCAGGAAACGAATGTACCCTTAGGTAGCTTGAAGGGTACAACACATGACAGTGTGCTGGAAATGTGCCCTACTCGACGGCAGGCTACAGATCCCAAGGCGTGCCCAGGTAACGGGATTGCCTGTAGTTGGAAGATCTCTTCATGACTAATGTATTAATCTAGTTATTAGCCTTAGTCCATTTCAATGGATACTCCTGACCGTGGTACTCAGGAGTCCCCTCCTAGACATGATGCAAGACAGGACTGGATTATTTGTACAAGCACAATCGCCCACGGTGTCCAGGATTAATTATACAAGTCATGTCATGTCAGGTAGCCGTCGCAACAGCTATTCGAGATAATCATGTCAGGTTTATCATATCAAGTGTACTAGTCCGGAGTGCGCCACAACGGGCCACTATCAGGTCATGCTCAATTATGAATTCCAAACATATCAATAAATTCATGATTTCAAGTTCAGGACAAAAGGCGTAAGGATATAAAATGGACGTAAAATATCTAATAAAATATCAATATCCAGGGCTATAGAAGAGCCATGCGGCTAAGGCATATACGGTCAGGAAAGGATAAGACACATGCGGCCCAATTAGGAGAGCGCATGCGGCCAGGGTCGCTGAATCCCATGCGGCCAAGACAAGGGGGCGCATGCGGCTGGAAGTGCAAGGGCGCATGCGGCTCCAAGACGTTAGGCCTCATGCGGCCAGCGGAAGTGTGGAGTTCATGCGGCTCGAGAAGAAGCGACCCATGCGGCTGCGGGGAAAAGGGAACCATATGCGGCTGGCGAGGAACAGGTGCGCATGCGGCTGAAGGGGCAGGAACCTATGCGGCTGGAATGTTCTTGGCCCCATGCGGCTGAGATCAATCGAATCCATATAGCGCAGGATTCAAAAACCCATGCGGCTGGAATCAATTGGATCCATGAGGCCCGATCAATTGTGTCCATGCGGCTCAGGTCAATCGAGTCCATGCAGCTTAATCAATCGAGTCCATGCGGCTCAATCAATCGAGTCCATACGGCGCAGGTAGGAGCGGAGCTTATACGGAAGCGGGGTCGCGCGCCTATGCGGTTGCGACTCAAGTAGGGGGGCTCATGCGGCTAAGATAACTTATACGGCTCAGAAGAGTACAAGGGCACATATGCGGCCAAGTGGGGAAAAGTCCATGCGGCCAAGAATGAGACTCAGCCTATGCGGCTGAGAGTCTCATGCGGCTGAATCACTTGCCGCATGAATTGTCATGCGGTCAAGTCAAGTCTAAGCACAGTTCATCTTCTCCAAATTTCTGAGAAGATGAACACCATGAAAGCCAAGTTCTCAAGCTTCACAACTCCATCATCCGGAGCCCAAATCAGAACTTCCATAGGTCAAAATGGGGTAGAACAAAATTCTCTACAACATGGAGCCATCAAAACTCGAAAATAACCAGATTAAGTAGATCAAAACCCAAAAAATCTAAAAATAATGTAAATATAGATCTACAAGAATCTAGCCATGGAAAATGAAAATGCCAAGTTCTAAAGTGCTTTAGAATGTAGTAAAGAAGAGAATGGAGCAATAAAATCAGAGTTCCTCCATGAAGCAAGTTGCACTTGCCTAGACCTCTCTCTCTCCCTCTCTCTGGTAGGTAAGGAAGTAAATAGAAGAAGAAGAAGAGATTAAGTGAAGAGAGAGAAGGAAGAATGGCAATAAATATCAAAGGTGGTGGTAGGTGGGGGTTCACCTTGGGTTCATCATGAACCCAATCAAAACCAAGCCAAGCCGAACCAACCAACCCGAACCAGGAATAAACAAAGCCAAGCCATGAAGGAAACTAAGCAAGGAAATCAAGCAATACAGAATAAAATACGTACACATATTCCAAAAATACGTAATACGAACCACAGACATTACAACTCTACCCACCTTAAAAGAATTCCGTCCTCGGAATTTAATCAAGAGGCTAGAGGAGCAATGACAAGCTACATTAATCACATGCAAGCTATAACTAGGCAGACAATCACTCATTCAAGCAAGGAATCGAAGGCATGAGGCATAAGAAAGATATTATACCTCACGAGTCAAACAAGTCGGGATATCGCGATCGGATATCATCCTCACGCTCCCACGTTGACTCCCCCAAAGAGTGATGACCCCAAGCAACTCGGACTAACTTGATAGTCTTGTTCTTGAGGATCTTCTCTCTCCGGTCCAATATAGACACGGGCCTCTCCTCATACGAAAGGTTGGTACCAACAACCAATTCCGAATGATCCAGGATGTGGCTCGGGTCCGGGATATACCGTCGTAATTGGGATACATGGAACACGTCATGCACCTCGCTTAGCGACGGCTGAAGAGCGAGACGATAGGATACATCTCCTACTCGCTCCAGAATGTCAAACGGTCCTATATACCTAGGACTAAGCTTGCCCCGTACGCCGAAACGAATGATGCCACGGTTAGGCAAAATCCTCAGGAATACATGATCGTCGACCGAAAACTCGAGAGGGCGCCGATGAGAATCGGCCCAATGACGCTGGCGATCTTGGGCAACTCGAACATGATCTCTGATTCGCCTGACCACTTCAACTGTCTGAGCGATCATTTCGGGACCGAGCATCTGTCTCTCTCCGACATCATCCCAAGCTAACGGGGATCTGCACTTCCTACCATACAGTGCCTCGAATGGTGCCATCTGGATACTGGCCTGGAAACTGTTGTTGTACGAAAATTCTACCAGGTGCAAGTGATCTTCCCATGAACCACCGAAGTCAAGTGTGCAAGACCGCAACATGTCTTCAAGAGTCTGGATCGTGCGCTCCGACTGGCCATCTGTCTGCGGGTGATATGCTGAACTGAACTGGAGAGGAGTTCCCAAACTCTTTTGTAAGCTATGCGAAAAGTGCGACGTAAATCTTGAATCTCGGTCCGAGGTGATACTGACTGGCACACCGTGCAATCTGACAATCTGCCTGAGGTACATCTCTGCTAGCTGAGCCGTCGACTGACCAACTCTGAATGGGAGAATGTGAGCCACTTTCGTGAGCCGATCAACTATAACCCAGATAGCATCTCTACCAGCTGGGGATCTAGGTAATCCAGTCACGAAATCCATGGTCACATGCTCCCACTTCCATTCTGGAATCGGCAAGGGCTGAAGAAGTCCAGCCGGTCTCTGATGTTCGGCTTTAACTTGTTGGCAAACCAAACACCGAGAGATAAACCGAGCTATCTCCCGCTTTATTCTATTCCACCAGAAATGCTGCCGAATATTATGGTACATCTTCGTACCACCAGGATGGATGGAATACTGCGAACTGTGCGCTTCCGACATGATCTCCTGCCTGATATCTCCACTGGGTACACAAAAACGCTTACCATGTCGAAGTGTACCATCCTCATGAATGCATAACTCTGGTCTTCGTCCTTCCTCACACTCTGCTCTGAGTCGCTGAAGCTTGGAATCTGTCGACTGCGCCATCCGGATCCTCTCGACTATAGTGGACTGAACTTGTATACTGGCCATCAAGGCCACACTAGAAGGGAAAACAACTTCAATACCCATCTTCTGAAGATCTGCTAACAGCTCTGGTTGCGCTGTTAGAAAATAAACTCCCGCTCTCCTGCTCAATGCATCCGCAACAACATTGGCCTTCCCAGGATGATACTGCAGGTTGACATCATAATCCACAAGAAGCTCCAGCCATCTTCTCTGACGCATGTTAAGATCCTTCTGGGTGAAAACATACTTCAGGCTCTTGTGGTCGGTAAAAATCTCCACCCTGTCTCCATACAAGTAGTGCCTCCATAACTTAAGTGCAAACACCACTGCTGCCAGCTCCAAGTCATGGGTTGGGTAATTCCTCTCATGATCACGAAGTTATCGTGATGCATAAGCTATTACCTTTCCATGCTGCATCAGAACACATCCTAAACCTCTGCCTGAAGCATCACAGTACACTGAGAATCCTCCGGTCCCATCTGGAAGCGTGAAAATAGGAGCTGTTATCAGGCCTCGCTTCAACTGCTCAAAAGAACTTAGACACTCTGCTGTCCAAGCAAACTGCGCATCCTTGCGGGTCAACTGCGTCAATGGCGCTGAAATCCGAGCAAAGTCTGAAACAAATCGCCGGTAGTAGCCGGCCAATCCAAGAAAACTACGAACCTCTGCAACTGTGCTAGGCACCGGCCACGACTCAATAGCCACAATCTTCTGGAGATCCACTTCTACTCCTCCTCGAGTGATGATATAACCCAAGTACGAAATGCGATCGAGCCAGAACTCGTATTTACTGAACATGGCATATAACTGGTGCTCTCTGAGGATCTGAAGAACTACACGAAGATGCTGCTCATGCTCCGCTTCACTCTTGCTATAGACCAGGATGTCATCCAAGAACACAATCACGAACTGATCCAAATAGGGCATAAAGATGCGATTCATGAGATCCATGAATACAGCCGGTGCATTGGTCGCTCCAAATGGCATCACTAGGAACTCCCAATGCTCGTACCTCGATCTAAAAGCTGTCTTCGGGATGTCCTGCTCTCTGACTCTGATCTGATGATAACCTGAGCGCAAATCAATCTTCGAGAATACTGAAGCCCCCTTGAGTTGATCAAATAAGTCATCTATTCTCGGAAAAGGGTATCTGTTCTTAATTGTCACTGAGTTCAAGGTACGATAATCAACACATAACCTGGACGTACCATCCTTCTTTTTTACAATAAGCATCGGGGCTCCCCAAGGCGATCCACTAGCACGAATGAATCCCTTGGTCCTAAGTTCTTCAATCATCTTGTACAATACCTCCAATTCTGAAGGCGCTATCCTGTAGACTCTCTCTGATACTGGGGCTGTCCCGGGAATCAAGTCTATAGTGAACTCGATCTCCCGCTCTGGAGGCATACCTGGAAGTTCCTCTGGAAAAACATCTGGAAACTCATCCACTATCCTGGGCAACTGAACTGTCGCTACTGCCATCCGCAATACTGGAGGAGAAGGCTCAACCGCTCCTCTGGAAAAGGAAAACTCTGGCTCGCCTGGAATGCTAAAAATAACCCTACCAATATGGCAGTCTATTCTAGCATACTGGTTCCTCAACCAATCCATCCCTAAGACCACATCATAATCGGCCATCGGGAACTCTATCAATCTAGCGGGGAACTCTCTACCGCTAACTACGATCCGACACGAGGAAAACACCCTATCGACTCCCACAAGTCCGTTACCAGTAAGTATATTAAGCCTTACTGATAATGACTCGGGCTCCAATCCTACCCGTGTCGCGAATCGTGCAGACATAAAAGAATGCGATGCACCAGAATCAAACAAAACTGAAGCTGGAAATGAGTTGACGAGAATAGTACCTGCCACTACCTCTCCTGGTGCCAATCCTTCCTCTGCGGTCATCACCATAGCCTGACCATGCCCTCGGGGTGCTGGTCCCCTCTGCTGAAATCCTCGCTGCCTATTCTGATTCTGGGCATGGGCTTGAACATGCTGCTGGGGGTTCTACTGCTGGAACATTTGGGACTGAGGCGGCAAGGGCCTCGGCAATGGATACTGCTGTTGCTGCTGGACTGGAACTTGGGCTGGTCCCCTCACCGAAGAGCTAGAAAGGTTGGACGATGATGAACCACCCCTATTCGGACAGGATCCAACCCTATGGTCTGGTACTCCACAAGCCAGACACAATCTCTGTGCCATGCGATACTCTGCCACTACATGGCCTGGCTTCCCACAATGAGAACATCCCACTGCGGAAGACTGCTTCTGCTTTTGCTGCTGAGGGTACGTCGGGGTAGAATGCTGAACCGACGTCACTGAGGTCGCCCGCCTCGGAGCTCCAATAGTCAAAGCCCTGGCTGCCGGGGCTGGGACTGAAGACTGATTCATCTGGCCGTGGGATCTCTTCCGACCTTCGGCCCTATCCACAATCCTCTGGGAGGTATACTCATGCCTCCGGGATGCTCTCAAGACTGCATCAAAAGTCTGATGCTCAAACTGCTCAACTGCCAACAAGATCTCCAGGTAAAGTCCCTGCTGGAACTGCTGGGCTCTATCATACTCGATTGCCACCAAAGTGGGAGTAAACCGACTGAGTCTGAAAAACTCGGCCGCATATCCTTCGACCGTCCTGTCCATCTGCTTCAGATTGGTGAACCTCGTCTGTAGATCATACCGAGCTACAACATCAAAATACTTGGTCTGGAATCTCTCTCTGAATACCGCCCATGGAATGGGTGCTGTTAATCCAACGGCCTGCACTGCCCACCAGCTACGGGCAAGATCTAACAACTATAGGCGCACAACGGCCACCTTCTCATTCTCTGGGGTCCTGGCTGCTTCTAGAATCACCTCTGTGTCCTGAAGCCAGGCATCCACAGCGATAGCATCTTCACTACCGTCGAAGAATGGAGGGTTCAAGCGCTTAAAGCTGTTGGCCGCGCTGTTACCCTGATGACCACCCCGGGTCAAAGCATCCGTCACTGCCTGGTGCAAGGCATCTCCACGCCGATCTTGGGAAGCTATCAAGGTCCTGACGAGTCCTACCAAAGTGCCGTCATCATGTTCTACAGGTTGAACTGGCTGGACTGGTGGCTCTCCGCCAGAAGGCACGACTCTGGAGGCTACTCCAGAATGCTGGACTTGATCTCCAGGTTGCTGCTGGTCCGCGGGAGGTGCTCCGCCTTGCTGGTCGGTAGGACCACGAACAATGCCGCCGAAGAAGACGACATAGGGAACAATAAGGAAGGACCAGGACAGATCAACGATACAAGCATATGATCAGGACAAGAATCCAGGGATTCAGGAGATACGAGCAGAGATCAAGGACGCATACTGATTGAGACATCTATTCGGTAAACCCTCACATATCTTGATTTACGAGACCTGCATGGGCCACCACTTAAACCATGTCACGCCCCAGAACCAGAATACTGGAGATCGGGGGCAGACATAGCCAGCTATGTATATGAAATAGAATCCATCTCGCTATACGGTCACGACTGTCTAGATATATGAGGGTTTATCTATAAGCCAACAGTCTCTTAAGGTCATGAACAAGCCTAGTGTCACAATCACAAGCAAGTAAGTAAAAGGTTACAAGAAGTATGATCATTAAATATACAATAGTAAGGCATCCCAAACATTACATATTCAGCTGATCATGAAGCTAGTCGTTACAAAATGTTAGGACTAGCAAGAGTTTAGACATACATGATCAACCCTAGGATCTGTCAATCATGTTACAGCCCGTAGGCAGACAGTAAGTAAATGTAATTGAGCTAAACAGGTGCTCGTCGGCTAAACGCCTCAAAAGAATATTTTTACAATAGAGTGGGAGAGCCAAAAATAACCCACTCGTAGCCAGGGTTCCGTCTAGTGGCCACCATCTGGCTAGAAGGTCGGTAGATCCTCTGGAGCTGCTCTGAAATCTGGCCATATAAAACCAGTTGGGTCAGATCCCAGAAAGAGCAAGTGCCACAAAAGAAACCTTCACTTAGGAACTAAAACCAGCAATCAGCACAAAAGTATAAATAAAGTAAGAACTGGAAATAAAGAAAATACATCAGGATGATATACGACGAGATAACCATAGAACTATTCAGATAACCAGGTTACAACCCGTAAACCAAACAAGGACCGGGGTTGTAACCCTTCGTCTGAACAGAACTTGGAATTCTCACCATTTATCGATAAAATAAATACAGGCATTCAGGTCATGTAGTAATCTGGGACAGAATCAGGACAAGACTAGACATGTTAGACTCCATCCAATCATTTCACGGCCAAGCAAGAGTTACGGCTTGATACTTTAACTAACTAGGGTTATCACAGACCTAGTTACTAACAAGATGCAGTGAGAATCATCCACAGCCACAAGCCCTGCAGACCATCCAGGTTACCCGGGTTAAAAGAATTAGAGTTGAATTCAGGTGGGTACATCGTCCAGGAAACGAATGTACCCTTAGGTAGCTTGAAGGGTGCAACACATGACAGTGTGCTGGAAATGTGCCCTACTCGACGGCAGGCTACAGATCCCAAGGCGTGCCCAGGTAACGGGATTGCATGTAGCTGGGAGATCTCTTCATGACTAATATATTAATCTAGTTATTAGCCTTAGTCCATTTCAATGGGTACTCCTGACCGTGGTACTCAGGAGTCCCCTCCTAGACATGATGTAAGACAGGACTGGATTATTTGTACAAACACAATCGCCCACGGTGTCCAGGATTAATTATACAAGTCATGTCATGTCAGGTAGCCGTCGAAACAGCTATTCGAGATAATCATGTCAGGTTTATCATATCAAGTGTACTAGTCCGGAGTGCGCCACGACGGGCCACTATCAGGTCATGCTCAATTATGAATTCCAAACATATCAATGAATTCATGATTTCAAGTTCAGGACAAAAGGCGTAAGGATATAAAATGGACGTAAAATATATAATAAAATATCAATATCCAGGGCTATAGAAGAGCCATGCGGCTAAGGCATATGCGGTCAGGAAAGGATAAGACACATGCGGCCCAATTAGGAGAGCGCATGCGGCCAGGGTCGCTGAATCCTATGCGGCCAAGACAAGGGGGCGCATGCGGCTGGAAGTGCAAGGGTGCATGCGGCTCCAAGATGTTGGGCCTCATGCGGCCAGCGGAAGTGTGGAGTTCATGCGGCTCGAGAAGAAGCGACCCATGCGGCTGCGGGGAAATGGAAACCATATGCGGCTGGCGAGGAACAGGTGCGCATGCGGCTGAAGGGACAGGAACCTATGCGGCTGGAATGTTCTTGGCCCCATGCGGCTGAGATCAATCGAATCCATACAGTGCAGGGTTCAAAAACCCATACGGCTGGAATCAATTGGATCCATGCGGCCCGATCAATTGAGTCCATGCGGCTCAGGTCAATCGAGTCCATGTGGCTCAATCAATCGAGTCCATGCGGCTCAATCAATCGAGTCCATACGGCGCAGATAGGAGCGGAGATTATGCGGAAGCGGGGTCACGTGCCTATGCGGCTGCGACTCAAGTGGGGGGGCTCATGCGACTAAGATAACTCATGCGGCTCAGAAGAGTACAAGGGCACATATGCGGCCAAGTGGGGAAAAGTCCATGCGGCCAAGAATGAGACTCAGCCTATGCGGCTGAGAGTCTCATGCGGCTGTATCACTTGCCGCATGAATTGTCATGCGGTCAAGTCAAGTCTAAGCACAGTTCATCTTCTCCAAATTTCTGAGAAGATAAACACCATGAAAGCCAAGTTTTCAAGCTTCACAACTCCATCATCCGGAGCCCAAATCAGAACTTCTATAGGTCAAAATGGGGTAGAACGAAATTCTCTACAACATGGAACCATTAAAACTCGAAAATAACCAGATTAAGTAGATCAAAACCCAAGAAATCCAAAAATAATGTAAATATAGATCTACAAGAATCTAGCAATGGAAAGTAAAAATGCCAAGTTCTAAAGTGCTTTAGAATGTAGTAAAGAAGAGAATAGAACAATAAAATTAGAGTTCCTCCTTGAAGCAAGTTGCACTTGCCTAGACCTCTCTCTCTCCCTCTCTCTGGCAGGTAAGGAAGTAAATGGAAGAAGAAGAAGAGATTAAGTGAAGAGAGAGAAGGAAGAATGGCAATAAATATCAAAGGTGGTGGTAGGTGGGGGTTCACCTTGGGTTCATCATGAACCCAATCAAAACCAAGCCAAGCCGAACCAACCAACCCGATCCAGGAATAAACAAAGCCAAACAATGAAGGAAACTAAGCAAGGAAATCAAGCAGTACAGAATAAAATACGTACACGTATTCCAAAAATACGTAATACGAACCACAGACTTTACAAGGCCCCAGCGGGAAACCTTGCTTAGTTATCTTTCATGTGTTTTGAGACTTAGACTTTGGTTTGAACTTATATTTGGATACTGGACTTTGTCTCCAGTTAGATACTTTGGAAGTGTATTATTAAGTCTGTACTTGTTTACTTTCGCTTATAGATGTTGTATTGTGATGAACCTTTTAAATGTGATATTAGAACTGTTAGTTGCTTAGATCTTTTATTGTTTATACTTAGAACAGCTTACTACACTTTAACCAAGCATAGGCTGGACATGGCTCGGCCCGGCCCAACAATTTGGGTAACGGGTCGTGACATTCTCTGCGGTTCGTCGGAGCATCAGCTAAGGGACTGTTCCCTCTTCGCAGGCAGAGCAGCACAGGGAGCAGGAGCCAAGGCTCCAGTGGGACAGCAGAAGGGACCGCTGCCGACTCAGCAGCAGCGGTTCGTGTAGCATCAGTAATAGGCCAGGGGAGGCCGGTAGGGACGAGCTTTCGCCATGGAGGCCGAGGATGCTGAGGCTATTGGGGAGATGATCGCAGGTTCTGTTCTTCTCGACTCCATTCCAGCTTTCGCCTTATTTGATTTCGGGGCTTCCTACAGTTTTGTGTCTATATCATTTACTGTTAGACTCTGCCTTGTATCTGAATCGTTGCCTAGGACTTGCAAGATCACGACCAGGGGTGGTATTATCCTCGTGAGTGATGTTTGCAGAGGGCGGAGTGTTATTTTGGAAGGCCAGAAGTTGGATGTGAGTCTGCTCGTAATGCCACTACCGAACTACGACATTGTATTAGGTATGGATTGGTTGAGCAGGCATCACGCCATTATAGATTGCCGTCGGGGTAAAGTTCTGTTCGAAGCGCCAGGAGATCCAGAGTTCGAGTTCACCCGACGGCAGGCGGAGCAGAGTAGCGGACTTTTATGCGAAGTTTTAGTCGAGGAGCAGTCGGTTCCACATCCTTTGATTACGAAGTTCATGGACGTCTTTTTGGAGGATTTGCCAGGACTTCCACCAGACAGATACATTGAGTTTTTGATAGACTTGGTTCCCGGTACGGAATCGATTTTTCAGCATATCTATCGAGTGAACAACAACGAGTAGGTAGAATTGAAGAAGCAGGTGGATGAGCTGCAGGACAAGGGCTTTATCCGATCGAGTTTTTTACCTTGGAGTGCACTGGTACTCTTTGTACCCAAGAAGGATGGGTCGGTACGGATGTGTATCTACTACAGGGCACTCAACAACCTCACGATCAAAAATAGATACCCGCTACCATGGATTGATGATCTCTTTGATCAGTTAAACGGAGCTCGGATTTTCTCAAAGATTGATCTGAGGTCAGGTTATCATCAGGTAAAGGTGAAGAAGGAGGATATCCCGAAGACCGCATTCAGGACGCGGTATGATCAGTTTGAGTTCTTGGTTATGCCGTTTGGGCTGACCAACGCCCCGACGGTATTCATGAACTTGATGAACAAGGTGTTCCACCAGTACTTGGACAAGTTCGTGGTGGTATTCATCGATAATATCCTACTGTACTCGAAGACTGAGGAGGAGCATAAGGAGCACTTGAGAGTGGTTCTGGAGACACTCAGGAGAGAGGAGCTTTATGGCAAGCTCTCGAAGTGTGAGTTCTTTCTGGACAGAGTTGACTTCTTGGGTCATGTGGTGACTGGAGATGGGATCTCAGTTGACCCAAAGAAGATCACAAAAATTGAGGCTTGGTCGGCACCGAGTTCAGTAGCAGAGATCAGGAGCTTCTTGGGATTGTCAGGCTATTACAGGAGGTTCATGCAGGATTTCTCCCAAATTGTAGAGCCATTGACTAGGCTGACCCGGAAGGATGTAGAGTTTGTCTAGTCAGAGGAGTGTCAGGTCGCTTTTGATGAGTTAAAGAAGCGACAGACGACAACTCTGATTCTGACATTACCATCAGGATTAGGAGGGTTCACTATCTACATTGACGCCTCAGGGATGGGTTTGGGTTGTGTCTTGCAGCAGCATGGGAAGGTGATTGCCTATGCTTCCGGGCAGTTATGTCCCTATGAGAAGAACTACCCTACCCACGACTTGGAGTTGGCAGCAGTGATATTTGCTTTGAAGTTGTAGAAATACTACTTATACAGAGAGCGGGTGAAGATCTTCACAGATCATAAGAGCTTGATGTATGTGTTTATACAGAAGGAGCTCAACATGAGGCAGCACATGTGGTTGGAGTTGATGAAGGACTTCGATATTTTACTACAGTATCACCCAGGAAAGGCCAACGTGGTTGCCGATGTCTTAAGTAGGTATCCGACAGCCATATGTTTGATTATGAATTATCACTTGCTAGCAGATTTGGAGAGCCTGGGGATTGAAGTGATTGTGCTAGGAGTTCAGATGTAGATGTGGGGCCTTCAAATTCAGTCAGACTTGATAGAGAGGATCAAGTCAACACAGTTCGATGATGTAGCTCTATGGTGTATCCGAGAGCAGGTTCGAGCAGGGCTGGTGGATGATGAGTTTACTCTTACAGAGGATGGTGCTTTGAGGCACGGTTCCAGGCTGTATATGTCCAGTGGTGAGCTTAGGGAGCAGGTCATGCAGGAGGCCCACCGATCTCAGTACTCTATACATCCTGGTGCCAACAAGATCTATAGGGACCTGAGGGAGCACGTCTGGTGGTATGGGATAAAGCGGAAGGTAGCTCGCTTCATAGCCAGATGTTTGGTCTGTCAGCAAGTCAAGGCAGAGAGGCAGAGGCTAGAAGATTTGTTGCAGCCATTGCCCATTCCAGAGTGGAAGTGGGAGCACATCACGATGGATTTTGTTTCTGGATTGTCGCGTACACCATGAGGGAAATACGCAATTTGGGTCATCGTAGATAGGTTGACCAAATCGGCCCACTTTTTACCATTTAAAGCGGGTGCGTCTACTGAGAGGCTAGCAGAGATGTATATGCGGCAGATTATCAGGATTCATAGAGTTCCGATTAGCATCATCTCGGATCGGGATAGTCACTTTACTTCCCATTTTTAGTGGAATCTGCAGACTAGTTTGGGCACTCAGCTCAAGTTTAGTACTGTATACTACCCTCAGATGGACGGACAGTCAGAGAGAACTATTCAGACGCTCGAGGACATGCTGCGAACGTGCATCTTGGATTTCGAAGGATCCTGGAAGGATCACCTGCACTTGGTGGAGTTTGCTTACAATAACAATTTTCAGGCCAGTATTGAGATGTCACCCTTTGAGGCACTGTACGGGCGTAGATGTCGTACACCCTTATCTTGGGATGATGTTGGAGAGCGAGCTTTATTGGGATCTGAGATGGTTGTTGACGCAGCTGAAAAGGTGAAGCTCATCAGAGACAGACTTCGCGTGGTGCAGGACAGACATCGACATTGGGCCGATAGCCACCAGAGGCCTTTAGAGTTTGAGGTACAGCTTAGGATAGGATTAGAAGTAGGTTGTTTGTTTGTGTTGTTTGATCATGTTTGATTATTTTGTAACTTGAGACCTTGTTTGTGTTTAGGTTGGAGACCTGGTTTTTCTGAAGATATCTCCAACTCATGGTACCATACATTTTGGTGGAGGTAGGAAGCTTAGCCCGCACTTTATCGGACCTTTCGTGATCAGCGAGAGAGTCGATGACATGGCATACATGCTAGACTTGCCACCTGCATTAGTGGGTGTCCACAACGTATTCCATGTATCACAGTTGAGACGGTATGTGGCTGATCCTAGCCATGTACTCGACCATTCGAAGATTGAGGTGGGGCCTACTATCAGTTATCCAGAGCAGCCAGTAGAGATTCTAGATCGCCGAAAAAAGGTACTAAGAAACCAGGTGATACCCTTGGTTCGCATCGCATGGAGGCATCATTCTCCAGGAGAGTCTACCTGGGAGTGGGCGGATGAGATGCGCGAGCGATATCCATATCTTTTTGGACCTTGAGGTTTGATTATCTATCCTTCTTATCAGTTTAGTTTTGCCTTTAAATTTTAAGGACAAATTTCTTTTAAGGAGGATAGATTTGTCACTACCACATTTTAGTTTGACGGTATTTTGGTTATTTTGAAAATTTTGGATTTATTTTGAATTATTGGAGTGATGGTTGTTATTTTTGACCTTTGCTAGTTGAGACTTTGGAGACTAACCTAGATGTTGACTTTAGCAATGGTGACTTGATTAGCATGGTGGGACCCTAGTCTAACTTAAGTCAACCCAAGTTGAGTTATTTTGAATCAAGTTTTATAGAGAGAATAAGTGATTTAGGTGCATTGATTTTTGACTTATAGATTGATTCATTAGCATTGAAACTTAGCCTAAAGCCCATTAGTCATCAACCCTAACCCTAATTCCTTCTATACATGGCCGACCCCTAGGGATCCCCCTATTTAAGGTCTCTTCCTAGTTCTTACCTCTTTTGACAATACATCAACTTTTGGAAAGAAAGAGGTATTGGCCTTTCTTCATCAATCCATAACTTCTTCATTTTAATTCATTTTGACTATAGTATCTTGCAATAGAACCTAATCATACTCTATTTGCTGTTTATGGAGAGAAATCTCAGATTTTGTATAATTTGGAGCTTTTGACTTGTAAGAGGAATCTTCCTATTTGGGGCTTTTCCTTGAGTTTGATACTCAATAGGTAAACACCTCAAACTATCATTAAATTTTGATTTCTTTGCATGGTTGCCTAGATCTAGGTGTCCCCTAGCTGTGGTGTGTTTTTGGTAAAGTTTTGCATTGGTTTCGTGTCCGTATCGGACCCGTATCAATCTTCATTTGCAAGTGTTTGTGAAAATGCCTCTGAGAACTTTTTTGTTTTATTTTCGAAATGTTTTTGATTGGAAATATTGATTTTGATGTGCTCTTTGATTTCCCTAAACTTTGAGTTGATTTTCGAGTCGTGTCGTGTCCACACGAAGACACGAACGCGCTCGTACGCAGAGCTAGGGTTTCCCCTGCTGTTCGATTGAGCTGTGGGACACGACACTGTATAGTTTGACCCAATACTGCGAGGACACATAGGGGCAGTGTCTACGAACCAGACCCCCAAGTGGCTCGAAATATCGTGTCGTATCGGACATGTTCTTGCTCGTGCATTGATTTTACACGCACGCATACAGGCGCACAGATACGTACTGATACGCGTCTCGTACACCGACACGGGGACACGTGGACACCTCGTATTGTGTTCAGTATGTAGCCCTAGTGCTAGGCTATAAGTGGACGTGACCACGTGGACACACGTGTTGTGTATCGTGTCTGCGAACGTGATAAACTTGTGCACGAGCCAGTGCACTATTTTTCTGTGCTCGTGTGTTAGTTTTGTATTGGACACGTTTGTGTCCAGTTTTTAGACACCATTACACTTGTGTGACACATACACATGTGCACTAATGTTTACCAACCAATTAATTGGTAATTAACTGTGAATTGAATTTGAATATCATGTTTTCCTCCAAACTGTCTGATACAAGTTTTGTAAATTGATTCCTGAGATCTAAATTCTATTTTAATTATGTTTTACTGATGTTAGAGCTTAAATTTACAATGTTAGATCATGTATTGTGCCTGAGATTAAGTTCACATTGTTGGGTTCATGTGTGAGCTGGTTAGGTTTGTTGAATTGTGTTTTCCCGAGCTTGTCACACTGATTTCTGAGACACACACACACACACACACATCACCTAATATACACACACACATTGTACACTCACACACACACACATCTAACCTAGAAACCTGAGACACCCTACAGCTATCTGTACATACACATACACTCTAACCTGCCACAGAAATCTGGAAACACACACATCCTACTAATACTACTACACACACACACACACACACACACACACACACACATTCTACTGCTACAAACTCATACATTACTGCTACCACATACAAACTCACACACTCTAAAACTGAGAACACATATTGCACACACACATTACACCACTGTCACTCTATCTCTCTCTCTCTATACATATAATATATAAATATCTATATTCATGCATGATAATATGTATATATATATGTATGATTGCCTATATATAGTTGTATATGTAAAATGTGGTGAATATATACATGTGTATGCCAATATAGATAGGTATATAGGCATATAGCCCTATATGGTTTTCCTATATGTATGCCTTATATACATTATGTGTATATGGTTATGTATATACATAAAATTATGAGTTGATAGTTTGTGTAGTCTTGTGACTTGTGTGAATGCTAGGATAGACATGGTTAGGCTTAGTAAGACTTGTCTGGGTTAGGACTTGACCTAGTTGTAAGCCCCCTGATTTTAGGGCTTATTTTTTTCAATTTTATAAATCAATTATTTGTAATAGATATTATTATTTGATTATTATTTGATTAAATTCTCTTTACCGTGACTTTAACTTCTGGAGCGTCAGGGATGCCAATCTCTGAAAACTCTCTTCATTAGCGTGTAGTAGACAAGATTACCTTCATGTTGATACATCATGTCCCATCCAAACTTGTTCCTTTGTACTCTTTTTGCTTCATATAACTTTGGGTCAATTTAGACCATTTGATCATTAAATAATTATTAATTGATTTTCCTACCTTTATCTTTGATCATCATATGCACGTTACCGTGACTTTTAAATTAGGAGCACAAGGCTCGTCATTTTCTTGAAATCAACTTTTTATGCATGACCTACTCGAGACACCCTACACCCATGACCTTCGTGTCCCACTCAGATACACCATCTTGTGCTTCATTTGTTTCGCACAACTTTTGGGTCAATTTAGGCCAATTAATTATCCACCGTAAAATGTGACCTGACTTCCAATTTAATTTCGGGACCCGATATCGATCCAACCTAGTCGACCCAAAATATGGATATGGCCCACATGAAGCCTACTACCCACCTGACATTGTGTCCCATTTATTTGAGCCCCCGTAAGCTAGTTATTTACTCATGATCATAAACACGTAAAAAATTAAACCATTTATTGCACCAAGTCCGTTTAGACCGACCCGGCTCAACCGAACCCAACCCAAGCTTCATTATACCCCTTCATGGACACCCACACCCTCATTTTCCTACATAATATCAAACAATTAGTCTACCCTTTTTTTAAATATTTAATGTACACTCTATTGATTTAATTCCTTAGTTATAAACCTAATCCCCATTTAAATCCTAACCATTCATTATCATACATCATCCCAACCACATAATTTCCTACACAAACTCACACACATATACCCCCAACACATGGTCGACCATAATCCCCACACCCCTCTCTTTCTCAACTTTCTCTCTCTTTCTCTCTTTCATTAATAACTTCCTCTCTCTCTCTTTATTACTGACAGCCACCACACCATCACCATCACCATCCTCATTTCATTTTCAAACTCCTCCTTCTCTTCTTCTTCTTCATCAACAGCAGCTCCCCCACTCCCATGGCCGAGCCCCCTTACCCTCACCTCCTCCTCTTTCTCCTTCATGGCCGAGCTTCTCCTCCTCCTCCTCCTCCTATTCTTCTTCACTACCACCATCATCTGCATCATCATCACCATTAAACTGCCACCACCACCGAGCTCCACCACCACTCCATTTTCCTCCTCCCTCTCCTCTAACCAGCCACCGCCACATCGCCCCGTCGCCGTGCTACCGTAGCTGGCAGCAGCAGCGCAGCACAGGCAGCAGCAGTAGGGCACGCGACAGCAGCCCGCGGCCAACCACCGCGGCCAACCACCGTGCCACCGCGGCCAACCACCGCCGCCATGGCACTCCCCCAGCACCGATAAATCCTGGGCGACCTCCCCGAGGTGTTCGCCAATCTTTTCGACGAGCCAAACAGTCGATTCGTACATTTTGTACGGAATCCCGTCGACGCGCGCGCGAAAGAAATTCAGAATATGTACCTCGTCGCAGCGACTTCGTACACATTTTTTGGGAAATCCGACCGTTGGATCGGTGAACTCTTTCCTCCGTCACAATCTCGGTATATACCCTTTTACCCCTATCAAGTTTTGTCCGTTAATTTTATCGTTTGATACATCAAAACCGGCCACAAAGTTGACCGTTTAAATTGTATAATTTTTGAACAGTTTTGTAGAGCCAACTTCGTCGGTTCGTATCTCCTCCATCGTAGCTCCGTCTGTCGTGCCACTGGTTCCTATGCGCAACTGGTATAACCCTCTTCCTATCTCTTAAGTTTCGTTTTATTGTGAGCACGTTTGATTGGTTGAATTTGATGACAAAGTTGGCCATCCGAATTCGTAATTTCCAACTTATAAAATTCTATTTTTGAATCCGGGACTCCGGATTCAATTTTTGACACCAGCAGTAGACTCGTGGCATCGTTCTGGCATATTACATATAAAGTTTATTAGATTCGGAGGACGTGGGCTCTGGCACGTATTTCGGTACAAAGAGGGCCCTACAGTCCGAGTTAACGGACCAATTTGAGATCGGCTCAACGGAATCCAATTTCGGATATACCATTGAGTTCGTATCGTCATTCTGGACTCATTGACATATAATTTGCTGAGTTTTGAGGACATTGGCTCTGACATACTTTTCCGTGCAAATCAGAATTTTAATGTCCTGGTCAACGAACCAATTTGAGATCGGGTCAACGGAATCCAATTCTGGATATACTGTTGGGTTCGTATCGTCATTCTGGATTCGTAGACATAATTTGTTAGGTTTAGTGGACTGGTATCCTTGCACATTTTTCGGTACAAAATGGGTCCGACACGGACACTGTTTTGACCCAAAATTACCTTTTTGTCCCTGTGTCCAATTTGGACTTATTGATAGGCTATCCTAGCTGATTTGACCATTTTGGACATATTGGTGATGTTTGTTTCATCATCCGACAATGTTTATAGATATTTCTCTGTGTATTAACTTTTATTATAATTTATTTTTATTAAGTTCGTATTTCGGAATTAGTACAACGAAACTGAGATCAGTCGATTCCAGTGATCTCACATCACTGAAATTGACAAGATAATCATGTGGGTCACTGTGATAAGATTATTAACCTTACCGTTGATTATCTTATCTCGATTTGTGTGTCGTAGGTTTCGATGTATGAATAACGAGGTGCAACTGGATATTTTAATTCTTAGATTAGAGTTGATCCTGTTTGACCGAGATATATGGTATCTTGGTAGGTAAATATTAGGAATAGTATGCTTAGGCTACTTTTGACCTCAGTTGACCAAGTTTGACTGCTTGACCAAAAGTCAACTATCAGTCAACACTTGGCCTAAAAATGTCTAGAACTTGACCAGAGTTGACCAGTTGACCAAAAGTCAACTGTTAGTCAACATTAGCCTAGTTTGACCTAGAGTTGACCCAGTTTGACCTAGTTTGACTTGGTTTGACTTTCTGTGACCTAGTTGACCTAGTGTGACTCAGTGTGACCTAGTTTGACTTAGTTGGACTGAGATTGACCTAGATTACATAGCTTATACTATAGAATCATGCCTAACACTGTTGAACCCTAATTAGCTTATATATATCTCATCTTTAGGTTTGTGACATCACTCTGAGCATCAACCCCATTTGAAAGCTCAGGACCGCAGGCGAGTACATTCTCCGATAGTAGTTCCTTGTCTTGATATTTTTTGTATCTGATTCAGTTATAGTATTTTACTTGATTCTCGTTACGATGGTACACAGACTAGTATACGCCGGATCCTGGCATGGGATGTTATTCCTGGACTTTCTTGGTATATTGGTACATTTTTTGTCTTATTTCCTGTACTTATATAGACACCGATTCCTGAGAGGTAGTAGCTACCCTCTTAGGGAATCCCGTGTCATGACGTGCTATATCCGGATCCATATACTATTCGGGAATGGAGAGTTATTATAGGTTATGTGATCAAAGCCACCCTGTCACTATACTCTTGTGCTTGCGTCACCCTCACTGCACGTAGGGTGTAGCGAGATCTTATTCCTTGTGCTCGTTATCCAGGTTGGCCGGCATAACCCTTTTCAGAGATTTTCTTGTGATTGCCGGGCCATGTGGATAGCCTGTCCGGTTTCCCAAGCCGATCACATAATGCTATAATATATCAAGGCACATTTTACATTTACTTTATTACATCATACATCCCTGTTCTATTCTACATTCTTGTATTTATACCATGACATGATATCCAGTTTACATATCCTGTTTATATTTCATGTCTTGATTTTTTATCTTATATTCCATTATGATTATCTCTTATAGCATTTGTCAATACTATGAAACTGTTGTTGGAGGTGTACTTGCTCATTTTCCTGACAGGATAACCGTGGTTGTTTACAGAGGACATGTTAGCTGATTGCTCTACCTTTTACGGATATGGCCAGGATAGAGTTTGATGAGACATTATCTCTGGAGCATGTAGATGATATAGCCCCTATTTAGACTGTTAGATAGGTTTGCCTGGACTGCGATCCAGCTAGTGTTTTCAGACTGTAGTTTTTATATTATATTTTGAGTTTCTGCGATGTGTTTATATCTCTGAGCTTGTGTTGGATCTTGAACTCCTTTCCACTTTTTCTTTCTATCATATTTCTATTTCGTGCTATCTATCCTAGTTTGTCTTGCGATTGAGTTATGCCATATTATACCTCCGTACGGAGATGACAGGTACCCTTATATTTTATCTAGTTGTAGTATTTATAGACAACCTATACAGCATTCTACCGCCGATTTTGCGGCGTAGGCTGGACGTAACCACGTACTCGTGCCCCTAATCAGGGTACGGGTCGTGACACATTTTTGTGGTGGCCTATGCAGGTCAGAGTCACAATTAGTACAATTTTGTAGTGATGCTTGACTTAGAGCACTGCTACGAGCCTGCTATTATGATATATGTTCTAGGTTATGATAGGAGTTGCTTAATCACAGTTAGGAACTCTTGATAGATTCCAGGGATAACCCCTGAGAATCTTACTTCAAAAACGCTTGAGTCTATTCCCACTTGCTTTCATTCGTGCTGAATTTTGAATATCTACTAGTTATCCAACCTTATTCTAGGATGAGTCTATGGACCCCTGAGAGAACTAGAGAGTAGAAGTTGAACCTATAACCATTTAGGTTGGGATTTGTTCTAGACTATATTTAAGGAATTTTGAATTTCAACCTAGATAATATCTTTGGGATAACTCTTGTGAATCTCTTTCTAAACCCTAACTTGAAATCTGTTCCCACTTGCCTCCATTTACACTTCCTTGATTTGTTGTTGATTTTGATTCCTGATGTTCGTTGTTGACTTTGATCTTGCATCGAGATAAATTTTATGGATTGAATTAAGGTATATCCTGATAAGGTAAATGTCTGCTTTATTTATGGAGTTTAGAATTTATCGCAGCCATATAAGCTAGCATGACGAGGACATGGAGCCTGATTTTGGGTATACTATCCAAGTTATAGAATTTAGATTTTCTTTCAGCCATACCGATTAGCGTGGTAAGGAATCTAGATGACATGATTATAGGGTGTATACCATAGTTATGGACTCCATCGTTTATTGCAGCTATGCTTACTGACGTGCAAAAATTCTGGCAACATAATTTCAGGAAGACGTGTATGGTTATCAGATTATATCTTAAATCGGATCACTTCGTTATGACCGGATGAGCAAGAACAAATTCTTATCATCATTCTTCCTCGTCTTGGTTAACTCTGTCTATCTACAGCCACAATTAGAATTTTCTCAACATGATTGTTTTGTGTTCCGTCTTTCCTATAATTTGACTAAACTCTTCTTCGCTAACCTCTGAGTTAATTCTTCTTGTCCTTCCCGATAATTGTTGAAAGTGCCTCATGGGTTGATTCAAGAAAAGTTTGAAAAGTATATTTATCCTTGTATTACGAAATTAGAAGTTTGCATCCAGAGAAATACTGGCGAGGTATGACTTCAGATAACGGTATCATAGTTAAATATGTTTCTCGAATTCTACTTGGGCCACTCCCTAAGCATTTTGACTAACATCTTCTCCTTTATTTTGCAAAAATTATTTGGAAATATTTTACGGATTTGGCCAAGTTAAGTTCAGGAACCTATATTATCTGGCGTGGCAGCTGTGTACTGCAGACATCCGTCGTATTATGGAATAAGGAAGTTAATCGCAGCCAGATGCACACTAGCGCGATAGTAAATTCATATGACATAATTACGGAGGTATATAGTTCTTGAGTTTTACTTCGACTACGTCCTATGCATCTCGTTTGGCCTCGTACTACTCTTGAAAATATTTCGACAATATTTTCTGTCTTGCTTAACCCTTAACTTGCCTGAATACTGATATGGATTGCTTGACCCAGTCTTAGGCCTTTGTTTCCTTCTATTTAATTGATGACTGAAATAGCCAAACCTTGTTAACAGATTATGTAGTGTAACTGTAATATGTTAATGTGTGATTGTGATGAGTATATTTTTCTTGGGAATTTATTGGGTTAAGCTTATAGGACAAATATGAGTGACTGACTATAGTGGACTTAGAAACCATTAAGAATAATTAGTTTGATAGTATAGATTAATTTTAAGGTATCTAAGAAGGAGTAATAAAATATTATATTTTATGACTACAGATTAAGGACTAGAATCTTGTGCTTAGATTCGAGGGTTGAGCGTTGTAGGACTTTGATGACCAAGTGATTATTGGTTATCTACAAGCTATTTACTTATGATTGGAGGATAGATCGATATGTGGAATGCAATAAGTTTGTTGAACCTGAACCAAAATATCTGTAGAGAGAAACAACATAAATGATCACAAGGATAGCAGATTGGGTACTGTAGCCATAGCAGTTGTATATTTAAGCTTCACCTATTAGATGATTTTAATTTCGAGGACGAAATTTTTATAAGGTGGGTATGATGTAAGCCCCCTGAATTTAGGGCTTATTTTTTTAATTTTATAAATCAATTATTTAAAATAGATATTATTATTTGACTAAATGCTCTTTACCGTGACTTTGACTTCTGGAGCGTCAGGGATGCCAATCTCTGGAAACTCTCTTCATCAGTGTGTAGTAGACAAGATTACCTTCATGTTGATATATCATGTCCCATCCATACTTGTTTCCTTGTACTCTTTTTGCTTCATGCAACTTCGGGTCAATTTAGACCATTTGATCATTAAATAATTATTAATTGATTTTCCCACTTTTATCTTTGATCATCATATACACGTTACCGTGACTTTTAAATTAGGAGCACAAGGCTAGTCATTTTCTTGAAACCAACTTCTCATGCATGACCTACTCGAGACACCCTACACCCATGACCTTCGTGTCCTACTCAGATACACCATCTTGTGCTTCATTTGCTTCGCACAACTTTTGGGTCAATTTAGGCCAATTAATTATCCACCGTAAAATGTGACCTGACTTCCAATTTAATTTCGGGATCCGATATCGATCCAACCTAGTCGACCTAAAATATGGACATGGCCTACATGAAGCCTACTACCCACCTGACACTTGTGTTCCATTTATTTGAGCCTCCGCATGCTACTTATTTACCCATGACCATAAGCACCTAAAAAATTAAACCATTTATTGCACCAAGTCTGTTTAGACCGACCCGGCTCAACCAACCCAACCCAGGCTTCATGTTACCCCCTCATGGACACCTATACCCTCATTTTCCTACAAAATATCAAACAAATAGTCTACCCATTTTTTAAATATTTAATGTACACTCCATTGATTTAATTCCTTAGTTATAAACCTAATCCCCATTTAAATCCTAACCATTCATTATCATATATCATCCCAACCATACAATTTCCTACACAAACTCACATACACACCCCCCAACACATGGCCGGCCCTAATCCCCACACCCCTCTCTTTCTTAACTTTTTCTCTCTCTTTCATTAATAACACTCACTCTCTCTCTCTCTCTATTACTCACAGCCACCACACCATCACCATTCTCATTTCATTTTCAAACTCCTCATAATCTTCTCCTTCTTCATCAATAGCAGCTCCCCCACTCCCATGGCCGAGCCCCCTCACCCTCACCTTCTCCTCCATGGCCGAGCTTCTCCCCCTTCTCCTCCTATTCTTCTTCACCATCACCATCATCTACATCATCATCACCATTAAACCGCCACCACCATCGAGCTCCACCATCACTCCATCTTCCTCCTTCCTCTCCTCCGACCAGCTACCGCCACGTCGCCCCACTGTCGCGCCACCGCAGCTGGCAGCAGCAGCGCATCACATGTAGCAGCAGTAGGGCGCGCGACTGCAGTCTGCGGCCAACCACCGCCGCCACGGCACTCCCCCTGTAGCTCCCCTTCCCGAAATTTTTTGAAATATTTTTTTATTATTTATTTGATTTAAATGGTAAATTTTTGATTTTTATAAATAATTAATTAGTTAATTATTGCGGTAGAATGTTTTAAGTCATAGTTGAGTTATGGAGCACAAGATGACTAGAAACCGTGGCACGGATAGTGCAGTGACGTGCTTTAACTAGTGTATTAGCCATGGTATGGAAGGAAAAATCATAAGTGTGTCCGAACTAGGAAAACCAAGCTAAGTTGTGACATGACCTTATAAATAATTTAAATTTTATTATTAAGCATATTGACTTTTAGGAGACCCGGTTAGACCGAACTAGCTCGGGCCTGACCCAAACCCAAACTAGCCCGAATGGACCCGAACCGAACCCAAGCCAATGTAGTCATGCGGTGTGTCCAAAAACATCTATGTCAATATATATATATATATCTTATGTGTGTATGGGGTACTTATTTAATAATGTATTAAATATATTCCGTAAGTACTTGTCATATATATAATATAGGTGTCAATATTATTTGATATTCAAGTGACATTTTTATCTAAAAACTATGACAACTATATTTTGAATTTTGTGGATCTTTTGATTATATGCATACATACTTGCGTCTTTACCTATGAAATAAATATTAACAAACATCATGGACCATCGTTATCGTAAAACTACCATTATTTGACTTGTTGAATCCAACCGTGGCCAAACACCCTACTTTGACTCTCAAACCAATTCCTATTAGACCTATACACTACCCCACACTAATCCCCTACTCAAAAATATATATTTTGCACACTCAAAGCCTTGTAGATGCACAACAAACCAATAGACAACAAACTTTATATTTAAGACTCCGATAGTGAACCTTCTTGTGCACTTGCACTCAAATCCAACCAAGACCAAACAACTTAGCCCAAGTGAACCCAAATCCTTACTAAGGGATAAACCAAACCCCATAGATCTGAACCATAGGTTAAAGCCCATTAAATCTCTTCAATGGGACCAACAACCAACTCCTTACATGAAGCCCAACCCTCCCCTCTCAAAACCCTAACCCTAACTTCCACCCATCTTGTGGCCAACCCCTCTACAGCCTCCCCCCTCTCTTCCACGACCTCTTCCCCTTTTCCTCTCCTTCTCCACTTCCTTTTCCCTCATTCCCACACACCAAAACAGCCCCCACAAGTCGACAAACCCTAAACTAGTAGTCGAAACCTTTTTTTTTTTTACCGAAATAGTGCTGCTGGTTGCACCTGCTGTACACGCTGGAAAACATCACCCCAAACCCATCCAAACTGAATTTCTACACCCTACGTGAAGCCCCAAAGCACCCCCTCAAGTTTTGTGAAGTTTGGAGTCCGTTTGGTGCTCCGAAAGGTCCGTGTCGCAAGAAAAGCCTCCGTCGTAATCACAATTACGTAAGTTCCTTAACTTCTATTTAGTATTTAATTTTTCCATGGGAAAAAGCTTGTATGAACCCATAAACATATTAGATGGCAATGATGAAATCCCCATGCATGAGCAACCCTAATTTTATACGCAAAACTACTCTTAGATGACAAAAATCCGAGGCATGACAACGTGGTAACCATATTAAACCTAGTTTGATACATGTTGCTATTTTTACTATTAAAAACTAAATTTTAGAAATTAAATAATAAATTTCAGAATATTAATTAATATATTTTCATATATTAAACGAGTTTTTATGCAAGTTGGCAACTGTGCATGCAAAAACTAGTTGTCAAGTTGCTAGAACACCTAGTCGATGCGCAACGGAACTTTGTGCATGCAATGGTAATTATTTTAGTAATTCTTCACTAAATAATAATTTTAGAATTTAATTCATGATTATTTCAGTTTTATTTGACGTCGAGATGCGTGTTTAAGAGGTCACATGCATGCCCGATGTGTAGGTTAGTGCCATTGAGAGCTTTACGACAATGTGACGCACTTACGTACGTATAGGACTACACTTATCTAATTCATGTAAATGCCTATATGTACGTGTGATACCATGATGTACAAGACCCTCACGAAATGTTAGACCGTAGCATGGTATGTGTTTATTGGCACGTTATCCAATGCCATGTAACTGTTGAATTGTTGGCACGAACATCACAGTGTTAGTTGATTTTGATTAGAATATATTATATAGGGCAACTTGGATCCGCTACACTTTCGGTTGAGGATACTAGTCAGCACCGCAGCAGCAGACAACATGCAAGTATACCTTGCCGAACATATACAGTATTTACATTGTTTTTCTCTTTCTCTATTGTATTCCTTTTTCATATTGTCATATGATTTCCATATTATGATTGATTTGTCCTTGATTATTTTACTTGTTCTAGATTACGTGCACGTATAGGATATTCGACATTGCTTGATTATTGATATTTTCGTGTTATCTTGTCTCGTGATTGAGTTGTCAGTTTCTATATATTGTTCTTGACTTGACCATTCTTGACTGGAAGTATCTTGCATTGTACTACAGTTGGGACATACTATAGATTGGGAGTATCTTGCATTGTACTACGACCTACAACATATATTGATTGATTGGTTGACTTGACTTATGATACTATAAATTGGGAGTATCTTGCATTGTACTACGATTTATAGTAGACTACTTGACCTTGTATCCTTTAGGAGAGAGGATCGATACTAGAATTGGCTATTCTCGACTGAGAGTATCTTGTTTTGTACTTCAATTGAAACATACTATAGATTGGGAGTATCTTGTATTGTACTACAAGCTATAGGAGTTTCAATTGATAGTTAGCCAAGTCTAGTATTACATTTCCACACGACTCATCGTCCTTAGATGTTCTTCTTGCAATGTTCTTATCCTCCATAGATGTTATTTACTGTCATATTAGTAGGCATATTTTATGTATCTTGCTAGTCCTCTGAGGACCTGATAATCTCTTCAGGTAGCTGATTACACAGAGTTAGTTAGCTGAGCATGTGGTAGTTGACTTCATTTGCATGATTCAGCTATTTTGTTAGTGTTATTGATTTACTATCTTTCTCGTACTTTTATGATATATCCTGCTTATCAGCTTAGCTTTATAGACTCATATTATTCTTGGAGTTTAATCGGACATATATGCTAGTGGGCTGCAGACCACGACCTATACTTGTTCATTCTTGTCTTATATATTCTTGTGGATTGAGATACACTGTAGATTACCATATTAGCCATGATACCATGAATCTTGACAGCTTATACGTACTCGAGTCGGGCTGGAGTCCGCTTGATACGTAGCTTGCTTGCTCACGCTCTCGCGTCCCGAAAAGCGAGTGCGGGTCGTGACACCCCCAGTTCCGACAAACCCTGGGCAACCTCTCCGAGGTGTTCGCCAATCTCCCTGACGAGCCAAACAGTCGATTCGTGCGTTTTGCACGGAATCCCGTCGTCGTGCGCGAACGAAATTCAGAATGTACGCCTCGTCGCAGCGACTTCATACACGTTTTTCGGGAAATTTGAGAGTTGGATCGGCGAACTCTTTCCTCCGTCACAATCTCGGTATATACCCCTTCACCCCAATCAAGTTTCGTCCATTAATTTTATCGTTTGATACATCAAAACCGGCAACCAAGTTGACCATTTAAAATGTATAATTTTTGGACAGTTTTATGGAGCCAACTTCGTCGGTTCGTATCTCCTCCATCGTAGCTCCGTCTGGCGTACCACCGGTGTTGACACAAAGTCACAATCAACTAAATATTGACAATATTGACTAAATAATATCTGTAATAATTCAATACGACACACGACGTCTGTATTAAGCTCGAGACAGAAGACAGCTCAGCTTCCGTGTCTCAGTTGATTCGAGTCTGTATTTTACACTTTCTTTGAGTCTAGACTAATGTAATCTGAGTCATGCTGAGCTCTTGAAACTTAGACTATAGCCTACCCAAAAATCCCAAAGCTCCACCAAATCAGAAATTCCCAAATGGTCTCCTTTGAACCACTCTGTGCTCTGGAGACAGAGTTCGGGCCGAACTCTGCCTCCACACAGAGTTCGGGCCGAACTCTGCCTCCACACAGAGTTCGGGCCGAACTCTGTCCCCTAGAAATCAGGAACCCTAATTTTAGGGTTAGGTGGTTGCTAGTTGTCCAACGGCCAAATATTTGAATTTTCCTACCCGAATTCTGGCCGAATTCTGCCTATAAAAACACTATAAATAGGGCATGAATTCTCTCATTCCAATTCATCCAATCTTCTCTTCTCTTCTCTCTTATAAGCTCAAATAAGCCATATCCTTCCCATCTACTAGCCACAAGCCTCCTAAGTCTCGAGTGCTCAGCATCTCTCAGTTAGGATTCTTGTGCAAGAGTCGAAGAAGTCGCTTAGACAATTCCAAGCAAATCGCCACTGCGATCCTCTGTTAGAAGTTGACGTGCTCTTCTGAAGTAAAGGCACAGTTGTAAACTACTATTTCACAAATAGTGGATTTGAATCCTGAGCTAGAGTTCTCAGGCCTGGACTAGTCCTCCACGAGGGAAACCAGGTTAAAATCGCTGTGTTTGCGTATGCTCTTTTTGCTCTCTATTTATTTTCTGCACTTTACTCTGATTATTTATTGTTGGTGAAAGAGTTATTTTTAATTGGTCATTTTTCTATATATACTCTATTCACCCCCCGCTAGAGTTGCCAAACTGTTCTTCAATTGGTATCAGAGCTCTGTTCTCTTTATAAGGACTAACATCCTAAGAGCTGATCCATGGCAACCACACAATCCTTGATTTCCAATCATGGTGAAGGTCAGTCCACTCATAGGCCTCCCCTATTTGATGGAACTAACTATACATATTGGAAAACAAGGATGAGCTTCTATCTTAAGTCTCTAGACTTTGACCTGTGGACTGTCGTCACTGACGGTTACAAAAAGCCTGTCAGGATAGTTGTCGATGGTGACCTCATTGAGAAACCACATGACAAATATTCTGTCGAGGAGAAGAAACAGGCGAGTCTAGATGCTAGGGCTATTAATGCTTTATTCTGTGCTATAGACAGGAATAAATTCAACAGGGTCTCCACATGCACCACTGCTCATGAAGTATGGAGACTTCTAGAAGTGACGCATGAGGGAACCACACAAGTCAAGGAATCTAAAATAAGCCGTCTCACTCAAGAATACGAAGCCTTCAAGATGAAGCCAAATGAGACGATCACTCAAATGTTTACAAGATTCCTCGACATCATCAATCCTCTATCCTCGCTTGGTAAGCAGTACTCAAACCACGAGAAGATTCGTAAGTTACTCAGAGGGTTGCCAAAGATTTGGAACCCTAAGGTGACGGCCATCATAGAAGGAAACGATCTCACATCAATGTCAATGGAGACCTTGATGGGTAAGCTCATGACTCACGAGCTTGACCTCAAGGACTTTGAAGAGCCTGCTCCGAAGACCAGGGAGATCGCACTCAAAGCTCATCGACGAAGGGCTGATCACGATGAGACCGAAGACGATAACTCGGATGATGAAGACCAAGCTCTCATGGTTCACAACTTCAGAAAATTCCTTCGCTTCAATCGAAGGAAGAAGGATTCACAAGAAGATGATGAAGAAGAGCCAACCTGTTACGGTTGCAAGAAGACTGGATATGTCCGAAAAGACTGCCCATTCTTGAAGAAGAGCAACCGCTATGAGAAGCCATACAAAAGGAACTCATCAAAGAAATATGCCAACACAGGAATTTGGCATAAAAATGAAGCGAGTGACTCCGAGGAAGAAAAAGGCTCTCCTCAAGATACAGCAAATGTGTGCCTAATGGCAACTTCCAACAAGGTATCTAACGAAACTCTAGATGACTTCTCTTTTGATGAACTTGGCGATGCTTTTACTGATTTACTCGATGATCACAAAAAGGTCATTGGTAAATACAAACATGCCAAGGACAAAATCAAAAGTCTGGAAGATGAGATACAAAGAATTTCTTTACTTCTTGATAATGTTAGAGACACGTCACCCACTGATGCCACTAATGAAGTATCCAAGCTTAAAATAAGCTTACATGATGCTGAAGCACGTATTGAGCAAGAAGCTCAAGAAATCACTACTCTCAACACGTTGCTTGCTGAAGAAAAGAGTAGACACAAAATCTCCATGACTAAAATATATGGCTTGAATATTAAGGTTGATGAATTGCAAGCTGCTTCTAAGAGATTAGAAACCAAATTGGGTAAACAGGTGCTTCAACCTCAAACCCAATCACATATGCACAACACCACTCATGCTAGTCAACCACGTCATTCTCATGCAGCACATAACCATGCATTTATATACACAAACTTTTACAAACCACGTGCACGTAAGAATAATTCTCATTCAGTACACAATCATCATGTTGTACAAAGACACAATCAACATCACCTCACACATAGAAATTATCATCATGATATGCCATATAGACAAGATCATCATGCCATGCCATATAGACAAAATAATCATGCTATGCCACATAGACAAAACCATCATACCATTTCACAATCACATGCCATGCCATATAGACAATATCAGCATGTCACACATCATAGACAATATCATCATGCCATGTCATATAGACAAAATCATCATGTTATGCCACATAGACACCATCACCATGCCACTCATTCTATGCATAATCATCATAACCATGCTAACTCTTCACATCATGATCATCCACATCCTGCTGCTTACAGATATTACTCTCATGCTCCTAGTATAAATAAAAATGCTATCTGTACCTACTGTGGATCACATGGACACATCTCACCACAGTGCAGAGTTAGAAGACTGGTAGATAAAAAGATATATGCTTGGTTTCCAAAGACTAACTTTTCAGGACCCTCAAGAACTCGGGTACCAAAGGTCACATCTACTCTTGATGTAGGTGGACCTTCCCTCCTCAACTGAAAGTAAGTGGATTCTCGATAGTGGATGCTCACGACATATGACGGGAGACGCAAATCTTTTTGTATCACTATCGATGAAGAGAGAAGGATATGTATCCTTCGGTAACAATCTCAAAGGGCACATAATAGGTAATAGTATCATTGGTCATCCTCCTTCTCCTGTAATAAAGGATGTCTGCCTAGTGACCGAGTTAAAGCATAACCTGCTCAGCATTAGTCATCTTGCTGGTCATGGATATGATATTAACTTTGGACAAAACAGTTGCTACATCTATGATAGGTCAACATGAGACATTGCTTTTGAAGGGAAAAGAGAGGACAACATATATATTTTCTATCTTTCTATAAATACTAACAATGCAGGTAGATGTCTATATGCCCACAAAGACGAACGACTACTTTGGCACCAGCGTCTTGGTCATGCCAACATGGATGCTATATCCAGGCTGTCTACCAAGAAGCTAGTGAGAGGATTGCCTGACATCACATTCAAAAAGGACACGGTATGTGCCGAATGTGAACTAAACAAGGCAACTAAATCCTCATTTCATTCCATCAACTCTGTAAGTACTACTAGACCCTTGCAACTACTTCATATGGATTTATTTGGTCCTAGTAGAATAGCTAGCCATGGTGGCAAACTTTATGTATTTGTTATTGTTGATGATTTTTCGAGATTTACTTGGGTTTTCTTTCTCGCTAATAAGAGCGATGCTATTTCTGTTTTCAAAGTTTTTGTAAAAAAAGTTTAAAACGAAAAAGGCTACATGATTACTCGAATCCGAAGTGATCATGAAGGCGAATTCGTAAATTATGATTTTGAAAATTTTTGTAATGTAAATGGTTTTGATCATAAATTTTCTTGTCCTAGAACTCCTCAACAAAATGGTATTGTGGAGCGGAAGAATAGAACTCTCGGCGATATGGCCAGAGTCATGTTGAATAAATTTTCACTTCCGAAATACTTTTGGGCAGAAGCTGTCAGTACAGCATGCCACATTTTGAATAGGGTGCTGATTCGTCCCATTACGAAGAAAACACCCTATGAGCTTTGGTTTGGGAGAACCCCCAATGTTTCTTATTTTAAAGTTTTGGTTGTAGATGTTTTATCCTTAACACCAAAGACAACTTAGGCAAATTTGATGCCAAAGCTGACGATGGTATCTTTCTTGGTTATGCCGCCAAGAGTAAGGGATATAGAGTTTTTAATAAACGCTCACTTATTGTGGAAGAGTCAACAAATGTGACTTTTGATGAAGATAACAGTGCAGTAAGTACTCTTGATGATGACGTTGAGCCATCAACTTCTACTCCAATGAATACTTCAACCGAAACTGATTCTCTGGAGGGTTTGCCTAAGAAATCTCTTTCAAACCTTCTCATCCAGAAAATTTAGTAATAGGAGAAGTTTCACGTGGAGTAACTACTAGATCATCACTAAGAGACTCCGTTGCTAGCACTGCCTTCATTTCACAAGTAGAGCCTAAAAACATTTCTGAAGCCTTTAATGATGAATTTTGGATTTCTGCTATGCAAGAAGAACTCAACCAATTCGAGAGAAGCCAAGTATGGGAACTCGTTCCTAAACCGGTTAATCACTCGATAATTGGTACTAAATGGGTTTTTAGAAACAAAGTAAATGAAGATGGTTCAGTCACACGTAACAAAGCTCGTCTAGTAGCTCAAGGATACAACCAAGAGGAAGGTATCGACTACGATGAGACGTATGCTCCTGTTGCTAGACTAGAATCCATTCGGATGCTTTGTGCTTTTGCTAATTTTTAAAACTTTAAATTATTTCAAATGGATGTGAAAAGTGCTTTCTTGAATGGTTTTATTAAGGAGGAAGTTTATGTGAAACAACCTCCTGGCTTTGAAAATCACAAATTTCCCGACCACGTGTTCAAGCTAAAGAAAGCGCTTTATGGCCTCAAACAAGCCCCCAGAGCTTGGTATGAAAGGCTAAGTAGCTTCTTACTTGAGAAAGGTTTTTCAAAAGGGAAAATTGACACTACACTGTTTATAAAATCTTTTAAAGACACTATTCTGTTGATTCAAATCTATGTTGATGATATCATTTTTGGGTCTACTGATGAAACCCTCTGTCAAGAATTTGCCAAGTGTATGTAGACGGAATTTGAGATGAGCATGATGGGAGAGCTCAACTACTTTCTTGGCCTGCAAGTGAAACAAATGGCTAATGGAACTTTCATCTGTCAATCGAAGTATACCAAGGACATGCTGAAGAAGCTCGATCTTGACAACGTCAAACCAATCAGCACTCCAATGGCTACTTCAACCAAACTCAAACCAGATGAGAGCGACAAACCTGTTGATCAACGTAAGTATCGAGGTATGATAGGCAGCTTACTTTATTTAACTGCTAGTCGCCCCGATATCATGTTTAGTGTTTGCCTATGTGCTAGATATCATGCTAATCCTAAGGAATCACACATGACCACGGTTAAGCGTATCTTTCGATACCGTAAGGGTACGGTTACAGTGGGCCTATGGTATCCCAAGTCCACATCATTTGACCTTATTGGTTACTCTGATGCTGACTTCGCTGGATGCAAGGTCGACCGTAAAAGTACGAGCGGCACGTGTCATTTATTAGGAAAGGCTTTAGTCTCCTGGTTTAGCAAGAAGCAGAACTCTGTCGCACTATCCACAACAGAAGCTGAATACATAGCAGCTGGGCGTTATTGTGCACAAATTCTGTGGATGAAGCAAACCCTTGAAGACTATAAGTTATCTTTCATGCATATTCCTATATTCTGTGACAACACTAGTGCCATTAATTTGACTAAGAACCCTGTCTGTCACTCACGCACTAAACACATTGAGATCAGACACCACTTTTTGCATGATCATCAGCAAAATGGCACGATTAACTTAGAGTTTATTGACACTGATCATCAGCTAGCAGATTTCTTTACTAAGCCATTATCCGAAGAGCGCTTCAATTTCCTTTGTCGTGAACTCGGAATTTTGGATGAAGCAGTTATAAGTTGAGACTCACCTGCGTAAATATCGAGTATATTTTGATTCTTTTACGATGAATTTGGTATGGGTACAAGCCGAAAGGGTCCTTCTGACAACAAGGCGTAAAAGCCTAAGCGACACGGTACACTAGTCCTCAGGACTACCGCTAGCTGGGATCCGGCCCCTGCAGCTAACCCATGACAAATTTGAAATATTGAATTACAATATATTTCCTTGTTTATTATATGGTTTGTTTCGATTTAATATTGCCTAATTGATTTTTCTAAAGTTATTCTGACTTTTGTGTACCTCTCTATGTACTTCAATGAATTCATCAACTTTATCCTCTCTATCTTTTTTCTTCAACACTTAACCATTTTTTCATCTTTTCAGCCTGTTTTCAGTTCTGGACCACTAATCCAGAACACGGGCCGAACTCTGCCCCTAACAGTTCGGGCCGAGTTCGGTCCCATTGTCCAGTCGGGGACAGCTTCAGCCGTTGGATCATTTTAGATCATACGGTCAGAATTTCTTCCGACCAACGAAAACCCTGTCTTATATTTCGGGTTTTCTTCTCTCTCCTTCACTATTTCGTCCTTCCTTACCTCTACAAACTCTTTCCTTCAAACCCTAACCCTAGTTTTTGATCTCGAGTGCTCATTGCTCCTCAAAATCAAGAAAAAGGGGTTTATAATCATTCTCTTCCACTGTTTATTGATCATTTGAGGTATCATTCTTGTATATACTTCTAATTATCAAGTTTGTTTTCTTTTATGGCTCCTTGCTTGTTCAATCGTGGAAAGAGGATTCGAACTGAGAGTGTTTCCTCTTCGGATTCTCCTCCGTCAATTGAACAAATCATTGAACAACTTCAACCCCCTCATCCGTTGTTCAACCCACCTCGTCCTCGAAATCCTACTACCTATGACAACCGATTATTTGTCTCACTAGATGCATCAAACAACTGGTTTAGTGACTTTCGGAATCGTCAGGTATTCGCAGGCATCCTATTAATTTTTCTATATTCTCTCAATATGATTCTTTATTTCATGACCTCTGTTTTGATGAGCTAGTCACTACCACTTCTGCTATCTATCGTCATGCTGTCCAAATGTTCTACTGCAACATGACCTTTGATGACCTCCATATTATTCACGAGTTGCAGGTATCAATATATCCTTTGACGACTTTGACTTAGCGAATTTATTGATCTTCCAGAGCCCAATTCTTGGGAAAAGCTTGTTGACGCTCGATCATTCCGTTTTCCCGACGGGATCTCCCTTGAGAGCTTCAAGGACGATTTGTGTACTCCATACACACGTCCTCGCAAGCTCATGGCTAAATATCTCAACCCATATTTTCTGACCTTCATTGGATAATCTCTAACACCATTCTACCCAAAATAGGTTCTCTGATGACATCACTTATCTTGAAATATCTGCTCTTTATCATCTCTACTTTGGAATTTCTTTCAATCTTCCACGTTCCATGATAGACCGGATGATTCACTGTAGGAAGAAACCACGAGCTCTGGTTCATCCTTTGTACCTTTCTATGATCTTTCGTGCATTCCTCATACCACTTGACACCTGTCCGTTTTTGCCTGCTCCTGCTTTCCTGTCCAAGGCACGATGCCTTCAGGCAGCCATCGCCTCTCCTGAGACTTCTGAGCAGTCTGCTGATGAGGAGCCTGACGCCCCTCCACTCGGTCAGGATGCACCACTTCCACCTGCCACTCTTGAGTCTATTCAGACTATGCTCCGGGATCGTTTTGACCTTGAGGACGAGCGCTGGACCCAGTGGATTATCGTACTACTCTACAGATGAGTGCCCTCGGCAACTCCCTGCATGATATATGGTACTCCATGTCTCATCATCTGCACATTCCCATGGAGCGGGATCCTGAGCGCGAGGGCCATCGCATTGATGATCCATGGGTCATGCGTTACATGGATCCAGATGCTGCATTTCTGGACCCCCGTCGCTCCTTCCTGGTCCTTCAGACCCTCCAGGACCTTCTCGTGCTCCGTGATGGAGATTGGCTAGATCTGCTGCTGCTACTGATGATGATCTTAGTTGATGCTTTTTGATTTCAGTTATTTAGTTTATTATGGATTTAAGTACTTGGTTTTATGTACTCAAACTCTGGTTGTGTGTGACACTTGGTTTTGTGGATGACATTTTATGCTCATTATCATAGTTTTACTTTATGCTAGTGACTCATTTTGTTTAGTCATACACTGTTTCTTCTCTGCTTGGTGTGGTTGCATCACTCTTAATTGTCTATACTGCAGTTTATAAGATCTATCATTCATATGCAGTCTATATTGCTAACTGCCAAAAGGGGGAGAACTATGTATATTCTGGCTAGATATATATTTGGTATCATATCTTTCGCTTTCGTATATCTGTGCTTGTTTGTGCTTTTTGGAGATATTATACAGGTTCAATGCATTATTTACGGGGGAGCTATTTCTTCTAGCTCAGCACCGTTCACTGATCACGGGGGAGCTCTTATTTCTACCTCGGCATCATTATGGGGGAGCTATGTTGCTATGATCAACTGTGTCCAGGTATGAATTGAATATACATATATTATTTTGTCAATTATCAATATGGGGGAGATTGTTGACACAAAGTCACAGTCAACCAAATATTGACAATATTGACTAAATAATATCTGTAATAATTCAATACGACACACGACGTCTGTATTAAGCTCAAGACAGAAGACAGCTCAGCTTCCGTGTCTCAGTTGATTCGAGTCTGTATTTTACACTTTCTTTGAGTCTAGACTAATGTAATCTGAGTCATGCTGAGCTCTTGAAACTTAGACTATAGCCTACCCAAAAATCCCAAAGCTCCAAAACCAGAAATTCCCAAATGGTCCCCTTTGAACCACTCTGTGCTCTGGAGACAGAGTTCGGGCCGAACTCTGCCTCCACACAGAGTTCGGGCCGAACTCTGTCCCCTAGAAATCAGGAACCCTAATTTTAGGGTTAGCTGGTTGCTAGTTGTCCAACGGCCAAATATTTGAATTTTCCTATCCGAATTCTGGCCGAATTCTGCCTATAAAAATACTATAAATAGGGCATGAATTCTCTCATTCCAATTCATCCAATCTTCTCTTCTTCTCTCTTATAAGCTCAAATAAGCCATATCCTTCCCATCTACTAGCCACAAGCCTCCTAAGTCTCGAGTGCTCGAGCTCAGCATCTCAGTTAGGATTCTTGTGCAAGAGTCGAAGAAGTCGCTTGGACAATTCCAAGCAAATCGCCACTGCGATCCTCTGTTAGAAGTTGACGTGCTCTTCTGAAGTAAAGGCATGGTTGTAAACTACTATTTCACAAATAGTGGATTTGAATCCTGAGCTAGAGTTCTCAGGCCTGGACTAGTCCTCCACGAGGGAAACCAGTTAAAATCGCTGTGTTTGCGTATGCTCTTTTTGCTCTCTATTTATTTTCCGCACTTTACTCTGATTATTTATTGTTGGTGAAAGAGTTATTTTTAATTGGTCATTTTTCTATATATACTCTATTCACCCCCTCTAGAGTTGCCAAACTGTTCTTCAATTGGTATCAGAGCTCTGTTCTCTTTATAAGGACTAACATCCTAAGAGCTGATCCATGGCAACCACACAATCCTTGATTTCCAATCATGGTGAAGGTCAGTCCACTCATAGGCCTCTCCTATTTGATGGAACTAACTATACATATTGGAAAACAAGGATGAGCTTCTATCTTAAGTCTCTAGACTTTGACCTGTGGACTGTCGTCACTGACGGTTACAAAAAGCCCGTCAGGATAGTTGTCGATGGTGACCTCATTGAGAAACCACACGACAAATATTCTGTCGAGGAGAAGAAACAGGCGAGTCTAGATGCTAGGGCTATTAATGCTTTATTCTGTGCTATAGACAGGAATGAATTCAACAGGGTCTCCACATGCACCACTGCTCATGAAGTATGGAGACTTCTAGAAGTGACGCATGAGGGAACCACACAAGTCAAGGAATCTAAATAAGCCGTCTCACTCAAGAATACGAAGCTTCAAGATGAAGCCAAATGAGACGATCACTCAAATGTTTACAAGATTCCTCGACATCATCAATCCTCTATCCTCGCTTGGTAAGCAGTACTCAACCACGAGAAGATTCGTAAGTTACTCAGAGGGTTGCCAAAGATTTGGAACCCTAAGGTGACGGCCATCATAGAAGGAAACGATCTCACATCAATATCAATGGAGACCTTGATGGGTAAGCTCATGACTCACGAGCTTGACCTCAAGGACTTCGAAGGGCCTGCTCCGAAGACCAGGGAGATCGCACTCAAAGCTCATCGATGAAGGGCTGATCACGATGAGACCGAAGACGATAACTCGGATGATGAAGACCAAGCTCTCATGGTTCACAACTTCAGAAAATTCCTTCGCTTCAATCGAAGGAAGAAGGATTCACAAGAAGATGATGAAGAAGAGCCAACCTGTTACGGTAGCAAGAAGACTGGACATGTCCGAAAAGACTGCCCATTCTTGAAGAAGAGCAACCGCTATGAGAAGCCATACAAAAGAACTCATCAAAGAAATATGCCAACACAGGAATTTGGCATGAAAATGAAGCGAGTGACTCCGAGGAGAATAAGGCTCTCCTCAAGATACAGCAAATGTGTACCTAATGGCAACTTCCAACAAGGTATCTAACGAAACTCTAGATGACTTCTCTTTTGATGAACTTGGCGATGCTTTTACTGATTTACTCGATGATCACAAAAGGTCATTGGTAAATACAAACATGCCAAGGACAAAATCAAAAGTCTGGAAGATGAGATACAAAGAATTTCTTTACTTCTTGATAATGTTAGAGACACGTCACCCACTGATGCCACTAATGAAGTATCCAAGCTTAAAATAAGCTTACATGATGCTGAAGCACGTATTGAGCAACAAGCTCAAGAAATCACTACTCTCAACACGTTGCTTGCTGAAGAAAAGAGTAGACACAAAATCTCCATGACTAAAATATATGGCTTGAATATTAAGGTTGATGAATTGCAAGCTGCTTCTAAGAGATTAGAAACCAAATTGGGTAAACAGGTGCTTCAACCTCAAACCCAATCACATATGCACAACACCACTCATGCTAGTCAACCACGTCATTCTCATGCAGCACATAACTATGCATTTATATACACAAACTTTCACAAACTACGTGTACGTAAGAATAATTCTCATTCAGTACACAATCATCATGTTGCACAAAGACACAATCAACATCACCTCACACATAGAAATCATCATCATGCTATGCCATATAGACAAGATCATCATGCCATGCCATATAGACAAAATAATCATGCTATGCCACATAGACAAAACCATCATACCATTTCACAATTACATGCTATGCCATATAGACAATATCAGCATGTCACACATCATAGACAATATCATCATGCCATGTCATATAGACAAAATCATCATGTTATGCCACATAGACCCATCACCATGCCACTCATTCTATGCATAATCATCATAACCATGCTAACTCTTCACATCATGATCATCCACATCCTGCTGCTTACAGATATTACTCTCATGCTCCTAGTATAAATAAAAATGCTATCTGTACCTACTGTGGATCACATGGACACATCTCACCACAGTGCAGAGTTAGAAGACTGGTAGAAAAAGATATATGCTTGGTTTCCAAAGACTAACTTTTCAGGACCCTCAAGAACTCGGGTACCAAAGGTCACATCTACTCTTGATGTAGGTGGACCTTCCCTCCTCAACTGAAAGTAAGTGGATTCTCGATAGTGGATGCTCGCGACATATGACGGGAGACGCAAATCTTTTTGCATCACTATCGATGAAGAGAGAAGGATATGTATCCTTCGGTAACAATCTCAAAGGGCACATAATAGGTAATGGTATCATTGGTCATCCTCCTTCTCCTGTAATAAAGGATGTCTGCCTAGTGACCGAGTTAAAGCATAACCTGCTCAGCATTAGTCATCTTGCTGATCATGGATATGATATTAACTTTGGACAAAACAGTTGCTACATCTATGATAGGTCAACAGGAGACATTGCTTTTGAAGGGAAAAGAGAGGACAACATATATTTTCTATCTTTCTATAAATACTAACAATGCAGGTAGATGTCTATATGCCCACAAAGACGAACGACTACTTTGGCACCAGCGTCTTGGTCATGCCAACATGGATGCTATATCCAGGCTGTCTACCAAGAAGCTAGTGAGAGGATTGCCTGACATCACATTCAAAAAGGACACGGTATGTGCCGAATGTGAACTAAACAAGGCAACTAAATCCTCATTTCATTCCATCAACTCTGTAAGTACTACTAGACCCTTGCAACTACTTCATATGGATTTATTTGGTCCTAGTAGAATAGCTAGCCTTGGTGGCAAACTTTATGCATTTGTTGTTGATGATTTTTCGAGATTTACTTGGGTTTTCTTTCTCGCTAATAAGAGCGATGCTATTTCTGTTTTCAAAGTTTTTGTAAAGAAAGTTCAAAACAAAAAGGCTACATGATTACTCGAATCCGAAGTGATCATGGAGGCGAATTCGTAAATTATGATTTTGAAAATTTTTGTAATGCAAATGGTTTTGATCATGAATTTTCTTGTCCTAGAACTCCTCAACAAAATGGTATTGTGGAGCGGAAGAATAGAACTCTCGGCGATATAGCCAGAGTCATGTTGAATAAATTTTCACTTCCGAAATACTTTTGGGCAGAAGCTGTCAGTACAGCATGCCACATTTTGAATAGGGTGCTGATTCGTCCCATTACGAAGAAAACACCCTATGAGCTTTGGTTTGGGAGAACCCCCAATGTTTCTTATTTTAAAGTTTTTGGTTGTAGATGTTTTATCCTTAACACCAAAGACAACTTAGGCAAATTTGATGCCAAAGCTGACGATGGTATCTTTCTTGGTTATGCCGCCAAGAGTAAGGGATATAGAGTTTTTAATAAACGCTCACTTATTGTGGAAGAGTCAACAAATGTGACTTTTGATGAAGATAACAGTGCAGTAAGTACTCTTGATGATGACGTTGAGCCATCAACTTCTACTCCAATGAATACTTCAACCGAAACTGATTCTCTGGAGGGTTTGCCTAAGAAATCTCTTTCAAACCTTCTCATCCAAAAATTTAGTAATAGGAGAAGTTTCACGTGGAGTAACTACTAGATCATCACTAAGAGACTCCGTTGCTAGCACTGCCTTCATTTCACAAGTAGAGCCTAAAAACATTTCTGAAGCCTTTAATGATGAATTTTGGATTTCTGCTATGCAAGAAGAACTCAACCAATTCGAGAGAAGCCAAGTATGGGAACTCGTTCCTAAACCGGTTAATCACTCGATAATTGGTACTAAATGGGTTTTTAGAAACAAAGTAAATGAAGATGGTTCAGTCACACGTAACAAAGCTCGTCTAGTAGCTCAAGGATACAACCAAGAGGAAGGTATCGACTACGATGAGACGTATGCTCCTGTTGCTAGACTAGAATCCATTCGGATGCTTGTGCTTTTGCTAATTTTCAAAACTTTAAATTATTTCAAATGGATGTGAAAAGTGCTTTCTTGAATGGTTTTATTAAGGAGGAAGTTTATGTGAAACAACCTCCTGGCTTTGAAAATCACAAATTTCCCGACCACGTGTTCAAGCTAAAGAAAGCGCTTTATGGCCTCAAACAAGCCCCCAGAGCTTGGTATGAAAGGCTAAGTAGCTTCTTACTTGAGAAAGGTTTTTCAAAAGGGAAAATTGACACTACACTGTTTATAAAATCTTTTAAAGACACTATTCTGTTGATTCAAATCTATGTTGATGATATCATTTTTGGGTCTACTGATGAAACCCTCTGTCAAGAATTTGCCAAGTGTATGCAGACGGAATTTGAGATGAGCATGATGGGAGAGCTCAACTACTTTCTTGGCCTGCAAGTGAAACAAATGGCTAATGGAACTTTCATCTGTCAATCGAAGTATACCAAGGACATGCTGAAGAAGTTCGATCTTGACAACGTCAAACCAATCAGCACTCCAATGGCTACTTCAACCAAACTCGAACCAGATGAGAGCGGCAAACCTTGATCAACGTAAGTATCGAGGTATGATAGGCAGCTTACTTTATTTAACTGCTAGTCGTCCCGATATCATGTTAGTGTTTGCCTATGTGCTAGATATCAAGCTAATCCTAAGGAATCACACATGACCGCGGTTAAGCGTATCTTTCGATACCTTAAGGGTACGGTTACAGTGGGCCTATGGTATCCCAAGTCCACATCATTTGACCTTATTGGTTACTCTGATGCTGACTTCGCTGGATGCAAGGTCGACCGTAAAAGTACGAGCGGCACGTGTCATTTATTAGGAAAGGCTTTAGTCTCCTGGTTTAGCAAGAAGCAGAACTCTGTCGCACTATCCAAACAGAAGCTGAATACATAGCAGCTGGGCTTTGTGCACAAATTCTGTGGATGAAGCAAACCCTTGAAGACTATAAGTTATCTTTCATGCATATTCCTATATTCTGTGACAACACTAGTGCCATTAATTTGACTAAGAACCCTGTCTGTCACTCACGCACTAAACACATTGAGATCAGACACCACTTTTTGCGTGATCATCAGCAAAATGGCACGATTAACTTAGAGTTTATTGACACTGATCATCAGCTAGCAGATTTCTTTACTAAGCCATTATCCGAAGAGCGCTTCAATTTCCTTTGTCGTGAACTCGGAATTTTGGATGAAGCAGTTATAAGTTGAGACTCACCTGCGTAAATATCGAGTATATTTTGATTCTTTTACGACGAATTTGGTATGGGTACAAGCCGAAAGGGTCCTTCTGACAACAAGGCGTAAAAGCCTAAGCGACACGGTGCACTAGTCCTCAGGACTACCGCTAGCTGGGATCCGGCCCCTGCAGCTAACCCATGGCAAATTTAAAATATTGAATTACAATATATTTCCTTGTTTATTATATGGTTTGTTTCGATTTAATATTGCCTAATTGATTTTTCTAAAGTTCATTCTGACTTTTGTGTACCTCTCTATGTACTTCAATGAATTCATCTATCCTCTCTATTTTTTCTTCAACACTTAACCATTTTTTCATCTTTTCAGCCTGTTTTCAGTTCTGGACCACTAATCCAGAACTCGGGCCGAACTCTGCCCCTAACAGAGTTCGGGCCGAGTTCGGTCCCATTGTCCAGTCGGGACAGCTCTGCCGTTGGATCATTTTAGATCATACGGTCAGAATTTCTTCCGACCAACGAAAACCCTTCTTATATTTCGGGTTTTTTCTCTCTCCTTCACTATTTCGTCCTTCCTTACCTCTCCAAACTCTTTCCTTCAAACCCTAACCCTAGTTTTTGATCTAGAGTGCTCCATTGCTCCTCAAAATCAAGGAAAAGGGGTTTATCATCATTCTTTTCCACTGTTTATTGATCATTTGAGGTATCATTCTTGTATTCTATACTTCTAATTATCAAGTTTGTTTTTTTTTATGGCTCCTCGCTTGTTCAATCGTGGAAAGAGGATTCGAACTGAGAGTGTTTCCTCTTCGGATTCTCCTCCGTCAATTGAACAAATCATTGAACAACTTCAACCCCCTCATCCATTGTTCAACCCACCTCGTCCTCGAAATCCTACTACCTATGACAACCGATTATTTGTCTCACTAGATGCATCAAACAACTGGTTTAGTGACTTTCGGAATCGTCAGGTATTCGCAGGACATCCTATTAATTTTCTATATTCTCTCAATATGATTCTTTATTTCATGACCTCTGTTTTGATGAGCTAGTCACTACCACTTCTGCTATCTATCGTCATGCTGTCCAAATGTTCTACTGCAACATGACCTTTGATGACCTCCATATTTATTCACGAGTTACAGGTATCAATATATCCTTTGACGACTTTGACTTAGCAGAATTTCTTGATCTTCCAGAGCCCAATTCTTGGGAAAAGCTTGTTGACGCTCGATCATTCCGTTTTCCCGACGGGATCTCCCTTGAGAGCTTCAAGGACGATTTGTGTACTCCATACACACGTCCTCGCAAGCTCATGGCTAAATATCTCAACCCATTTTTCTGACCTTATTGGATAATCTCTAACACCATTCTACCCAAAACAGGTTCTTGATGACATCACTTATCTTGAAATATCTGCTCTTTATCATCTCCACTTTGGAATTTCTTTAATCTTCCACGTTCCATGATGGACCGGATGATTCACTGTAGGAAGAAACCACGAGCTCTGGTTATCCTTTGTACCTTCCTATGATCTTTCGTGCATTCCTCATACCACTTGACACCTGTCCGTTTTTTGCCTGCTCCTGTTCCTGTCCAAGCACGACGCCTTCAGGCAGCCATCGCCTCTCCTGAGACTTCTGAGCAGTCTGCTGATGAGGAGCCTGACGCCCCTCCACTCGGTCAGGATGCACCACTTCCACCTGCCACTCTTGAGTCTATTCAGACTATGCTCCGGGATCGTTTTGACCTTGAGGACGAGCGCTGGACCCAGCTGGATTATCTTACTACTCTACAGATGAGTGCCCTCGGCAACTCCCTGCATGATATACGGTACTCCATGTCTCATCATCTGCACATTCCCATGGAGCGGGATCCTGAGCGCGAGGGCCATCGCATTGATGATCCATGGGTCATGCGTTACATGGATCCAGATGCTGTATTTCTGGACCCCCGTCGCTCCTTCCCTGGTCCTTCAGACCCTCCAGGACCTTCTCGTGCTCCGTGATGGAGATTGGCTAGATCTGCTGCTGCTACTGATGATGATCTTAGTTGATGCTTTTTGATTTCAGTTATTTAGTTTATTATGGATTTAAGTACTTGGTTTTATGTACTAAACTCTGGTTGTGGTTGACACTTGGTTTTGTGGATGACATTATGCTCATTATCATAGTTTTACTTTATGCTAGTGACTCATTTTGTTTAGTCATACACTGTTTCTTCTCTGCTTGGTGTGGTTGCATCACTCTTAATTGTCTATACTGCAGTTTCTATGATCTATCATTCATATGCAGTCTATATTGCTAACTGCCAAAAGGGGGAGAACTATGTATATTCTGGCTAGATATATATTTGGTATCATATCTTTCGCTTTCATATATCTGTGCTTGTTTATGCTTTTTAGAGATTATACAGGTTCAATGCATTTACAGGGGAGATATTTCTTCTAGCTCAGCACCGTTCACTGATCAGGGGGAGCACTTATTTCTAGCTCGGCATCAATTATGGGGGAGCTATTGTTGCTATGATCAACTGTGTCCAGGTATGAATGTTGAATATACATATATTATTTTGTCAATTATCAATATGGGGGAGATTGTTGACACAAAGTCACAGTCAACCAAATATTGACAATATTGACTAAAAATATACTGTAATAATTCAATACGACACACGACGTCTGCATTAAGCTCAAGACAGAAGACAGATCAGCTTCCGTGTCTCAGTTGATTCGAGTCTGTATTTTACACTTTCTTTGAGTCTAGACTAATGTAATCTGAGTCATGCTGAGCTCTTGAAACTTAGACTATAGCCTACCCAAAAATCCCAAAGCTCCACCAAACCAAAAATTCCCAAATGGTCCCCTTTGAACCACTCTGTGCTCTGGAACAGAGTTCGGGCCGAACTCTGCCTCCACACAGAGTTCGGGCCGAACTCTGTCCCTAGAAATCAGGAACCCTAATTTTAGGGTTAGCTGGTTGCTAGTTGTCCAACGGCCAAATATTTGAATTTTCCACCCGAATTCTGGCCGAATTCTGCCTATAAAAAAACACTATAAATAGGGCATGAATTCTTCTCATTCCAATTCATCCAATCTTCTCTTCTCTTCTCTCTTATAAGCAAATAAGCCATATCCTTCCCATCTACTAGCCCAAGCCTCCTAAGTCTCGAGTGCTCAGCATCTCTCAGTTAGGATTCTTATGCAAGAGTCGAAGAAGTCGCTTGGACCAATTCCAAGCAATCGCCACTGCGATCCTCTGTTAGAAGTTGACGTGCTCTTCTGAAGTAAAGGCACGGTTGTAAATACTATTTCACAAATAGTGGGTTGAATCCTGAGCTAGAGTTCTCAGGCCTGGATAGTCCTCCACGAGGGAAACCGGTTTAAAATCGCTGTGTTGCGTATGCTCTTTTGCTCTATTTATTTTCCGCACTTTACTCGATTATTTATTGTGGTGAAAGAGTATTTTTAATTGGTCATTTTTCCATATATACTCTATTCACCCCCCTCTAGAGTTGCCAAACTGTTCTTCAACCGATTCCTATGCGCAGCTGGTATAAACCCTCTTCCTGCTCCTTAAGTTTGTTTTATTGTTAGCACGTTGATTGGTTGAATTTGACGCCAAGTTGGCCGTCCGAATTTATAATTTTTAACTTGTAAAATTCTATTTTGAACCCGGGACTCCGGATTCACTTTTTGACAACACCAGTAGACTCCTAGCGTCGTTCTGGCACGTTTTCATATAAAGTTTGTTAGATTTGAGGATGTGAGCCCTGACACTATTTCGGTGCAAAGCGGGCCCCACAGTCCGAGTCAATAGACCAATTTGAGATCGCTCAACCGAATCCAATTCCGGATATACCGTTGAGTTCGTATCGTCATTTTGGACTCGTTGACATATAATTTGCTAAAATTTGAGGACATTGGCTCTGACACACTTTTTCGTGCAAATCGGAATTTCAATGTCCTGATCAACGGACCAATTCGAGATCGAGTCAACGGAATCCAATTCTGGATATATTATTGGGTTCGTATCGTCATTCTGGATTCATGGACATATAATTTGTTAGGTCTAGTGGACTGGTATCCTTGCACGTTTTTTGGTGGAAAGCGGATCCGATACGGACACCGTTTTGATCCGAATTACCTTTTTGTCCCTGTGTCCAAATTGGACTTATGGATAGGCTATCCTAGCTGATTTGACCATTCTGGACACGTTGGTGATGTTTGTTTTATCATCCAACAATGTTTGTAGATATTTTCTTTATTATAATTTATTCTTATTAAGTTCGTATTTCGGAATTAGTACAACGAAACTGAGATCAGTCGATTCCAGTGATCTCACATCGCTAAAATTGACAAGATGATCATGTGGACCACTGTGATAAGATTATTAACCTTACCGTTGATTATCTTATCTCAATTGTGTGTCGTAGGTTTCGATTTACGAATAACGAGGTACAACTTGATATTTTAATTCTTAGATTAGAGTTGATCCTGTTTGACCAAGATATATGGTATCTTGGTGGGTAAATATTAGGAATAGTATGCTTAGGCTAGTTTTGACCTCGGTTGACCAAGTTTGACTGCTTAACCAAAGTCAACTATCAGTCAACACTTGGCCTAGAAATGTCTAGAACTTGACCAGAGTTGACCAGTTGACCAAAAGTCAACTGTTAGTCAACATTAGCCTAGTTTGACCTAGAATTGACCCAGTTTGACATAGTTTGACTTGGTATGACTTCCTGTGACCTAGTTGACCTAGTGTGACTCAGTGTGACCTAGTTTGACTTAGTTGGACTGAGATTGACCTATATTACATAGCTTATACTATAGAATCATGCCTAACACTGTTGAACCCTAATTAGCTTATACATATCTCATCTTTAGGTTTGTGACATCACTCTGAGCATCGACCCCATTTGACAGCTCATGACCGCAGGCGAGTACATTCTCTGATAGTAGTTCCTTGTCTTGATATTTTCTGTATCCGATTCAGTTATAGTGTTTTTACTTGATTCTTGTCACGATGGTACAAGGACTAGTATACGCCGAATCCTGGCATGGGATGTTATTCCTGACTTTCTTGGTATTTGGTACATTTCCTGACTTGTTTCCTGTACTTGTATAGACATCGATTCCTGAGAGAGAGTAGCTACCCTCTTAGGGAATTTCGTGTCATGACGTGCTATGTCCGGATCCATATACTATTTAGGGATGGGGAGTTATTATAGGTTATATGATCAAATCCACCCTGTCACTGTACTCTTGTGCATGCATCACCCTCACTGTACGTAGGGTGTAGCGAGATCTTATTCCTTGTGCTCGTTATCCAGGTTGGCCGGCATGACCCTTTCCAGAGATTTTTTTGTGATTGCCGGGCCAAGTGGATATCCTATCCGGTTTCCCAAGCCGATCACATAATGCTATAATATCTTAAGGCACATTTTATATTTACTTTATTACATCATATATCTCTGTTCTATTCTACATTCCTGTATTTATACCATGACATGATATCCAGTTTATATCTCTTGTTTATATTTCCTGTCTTGATATTTCATCTTGTATTCATTATGATTGTCTCTTATAGCATTTGTCAATACTATGAAACTATTGTTGGAGGTGTACTTGCTCATTTTTCTGACAGGATAACCGTTGATGTTTACAGAGGACATGTTAGCTGATTGCTCTACCTTTTACGGGTATGGCCAGGATAGAGTTTGATGAGACATTATCCCTGGAGCCCGTAGATGATATGCCCCTATTTAGACTGTTAGATAGGTTTGCCTGAACTGCGATCCAGCTAGTATTTTCAGACTGTAGTTTTTATATTATATTTTGAGTTTCTGTGATGTGTTTATATCTTTGAGCTTGTGTTGGATCTTGAACTCCTCTCCAGATTTCCTTTCTATCATATTTCTATTTCGTGCTATCTATTATAGTTTGTCTTTTGATTGAGTTATGACATATTATACCTTCGTGCGGAGATGACAGGTACCCTAATATTTTGTCTAGTTTGTATTTATAGACGACCTATACAGCGTTCTACCGCCGATTCTGCGACGTAGGCTGGACGTAACCACGTACTCGTGCCCCTAATCAGGGTGCGGGTCATGTCACTAGTTGACCTAGTTTGACTAGTGTAGTTGACTAGAGTTGACCAAAGTTTAACTTTAGCCTAGATTGACCCGAACATCATATAGAATGCATTATAGTGTTCTATTTTACCATTCTGGACATGTTGTGACTTGTGCTGTTCTAAATAGGAGTCAGACACCTCTCCTCAGACAATATTTTCCACTTCGAATACTTAGGATATCAGGCGTAATTTTCTGACCGTTTCATACTTGCTAGGACTATATTCTTGCTCTAGATTACTTTACATGATGCTGTCACGATGGTAACACGGATTATACTATATGGATCTTTTCATACGATGTTATCCCCCTCGGGAGCATCGGATACATCATGTCATGTGCGTTTCACTTTCATCATGTATTCATGTGCTTTCACCATTCATGTTTACTCTCATGATTTATGTACTCTCATGTTCACGAGCCCCCATGTTTATATTCATGTGCACCCATTTATGGGCCCCCATATAAAATTATGTACAATAACATAACTTGAATGGATCCTTGTGTATTGATTGGGGATGGGGGAGTATAATAGTCATGTGAATATTTCCAAAGTAGTGTAGCCATGTACAAATCTCATGTTTATTATCAAGCCATTTACATGTCTATCTTGTACTTTAATTACTAGTTCACTGTTAGTTTTTTATTTATAGTAGATATTTCCATTACATCATCTCTTTATTTCATGTCTTTTCTTTCAGCGTTTCATGTCTTACTCTATGCATGTTTTATATTCCTCATAATATGAACTGCGTGAGATGTACTGTGCTCGCTCCTGTCCTGACTGGACCTATTAAAAATATTACAGAGGACGAGGATGAGGCATGTTGTACCACCTACTACGGGACAACATTAGAGGACACCTGTGACTTGGACTTCCAGCAGGATCCATTACCTGCTGACGACACTCCCATAGTTTAGTTATCTTATTTCAGTTGAATCTCATCTGGATATTTGTATTAGCGATTGTGATGATGTGGATTTGTGGAGCTTGCTAGAAGTTTATCTTAGACACTTTGGATTCTCTCTTTTATCGTATTTCATCTGTGGATTCGTTGATATTCTTATCTATCTTATCATACATCTTTCTTAGCTGTGATTGAGATTTGTACTTTGTATTATTCCTCCATTCGGAGAGTATAACTGTACAATATACCATAAACTGTTAGATGCATGTGACCTAGGATAGCTTTCTACCGCCGACACTACGGCGTAGGCTGGACATATCCACTTCTCGTGTCCTTACACTGGGTGTGGGTCATGATAAGGGTTTAGCTCCACTGAGGAGACACGTAGCAAGTCAGTTAGATTAGCTATTAGAACTGGATTTATCTCTAGCTTTCTGACTCATTGGCCTATTATTATTTAGACATATGTTATTTAAGATAGTAGACTCTTAGACTCTGGATATGGACCTTGTGTTATGTTTATGTTTAGACTTCTACTGGATATACTTATCATACCTTTATATCCTTGTCGTGCCATTTTCTTCCTTATAGTATCGTGATCGAGTATAAATATATTATTATTTGTCTTCCTTTTGGAGTTGAGATATCATTGACAGGTTATGATACTTATTCATGTGTTGTATTAGATTGTATAGTAGACCTAGACACATTCTACCACCAATGCTGCGGCGTAGGATGGGCGTTGTCTCGCACTTGTGACCTTACATCGGGTACGGGTCATGACACATTTTTAGTGGTGGCCCATGCAGGTCTCGGGGTCGCAAATAGTGCGATATCTTCGAGGTCACAATTAGTGCGATGTCGTAGTGGTACTAGAACTTAGAGTGCCATTACAAGCCTGGCGCCCTGTGTGGGGTCTTTCTGTGTGGGCCCGGTCGTGTAGTTTGTTTACTGCCTTTCATTCAATAAATTTCATTGTTAAAGATATATATATAGATATAATATTTATAACATATAATATATATAAAAATATATATATATATAAATATATATATATATATATAAATAATATATATAAAATATTATTATATCTATATATAATATCTATATATCTATATACTTCTATATATATCTATAATATAACAATGAAATTTATTGAATGAAAGGCAGTAAACAAACTACACGACCGGGCCCACACAGAAAGACCCCACACAGGCGCCAAACACTAAACCAAACACACAGCCGGGCCCACACTGAAAAAACAACCGAAATTTGAAAACCAAAAGCAGCACACGTTCCAAGGAGGGAGGGGGCACATATCGATGCGACGCGAGGCCCGAGGGGTCTGCGCCCAGTGCGAGGACCGAAGGGGGGAAGCGGGGATCCCGATGGCGAGGGGGCCCGGGGGCGCCTCGGTAATCCCGAGCGTCGGCCAGGAGCACGCCAGGGGAAGACGGCCGCCGGATGCCTCGTTGGGCACCGCCTCGGAGGCGAAGGGAGGGGGCATGCGGCGGAGGAACGACGCCGGGAGAAGACGAACGCCGGGGGAGATCGCCCACGACGACTCGACGTTGGCGACGACTCGTCGGGGAGCGCCACGGCGCCGGGAAGGCCACGGCAAGGAGGGAGGAGGGAGTGCCGTGGCGGCTGAGGGAACCTCCCGGAAGGGGCAACACGGTTCTCGGGGGAGAACTCCGGAGAAGTAACGTGCCTAGGCGGTGGAGGGGCCGGTGCTGGAGGAGGTGAGGGCGCCGGCTAACCCTAGGCCCGGCGGTGGGGAGGGTAGCGGCCGCAGGGCACCACGACTCGAGGTGGGGGCGCCGGAGACGACGGAGGAGGGGAGGCCCAGAAAGGAACGGCCGGAGGCTGGACAGGGAGGGCGCGGCCGCCTGGGCGGGGGAGGGGGTCCAGTACCACCTCAGGGGAGGGGTCCTGGTAGTAGACCACCGACGCAGGAGAGGGAGACGCCACGAGTAGGCCGACCGGGGAAGGAGAGGGCCGCATCGGGAAGGGCGGGGGGTGACTACGCGTCCGCGGCGGTCGCAAGGGGAGGGAGCGCCGAGGGGTAGTCCGCTCCCTCGGAGGAGGGAGGAGTCGGGGGGCTTGCCTCGGACGAAGCGAGAAGAGCCGGGAGGGGGTCCGCTGCCACGCCGGGGGAGGCGCGCGGAGACTGCAGTCGAAGCTGGGATGGACGCGGCCGGATGACCCGGGGGGGGGGGCTACGACCGGGAGGTGAGCGCCATAGTCGGCGGAGGCAGAATAGGGGCACAAGGCGGGGCGAAGACGGCAGCCGCCGGGGGGGACGCTCCGAGAGGTGGCCACTCCGCACGCGAGCAGCGAGGGGGGCGGCGGAGGGCCGAGATGGAGGGGGCTAGGGACGGCCGTAGTCGTCGGGCACGGCGAGCCTACGTCGTCCCCCGCCTGCGGCGGAGCCGAGGAAGAAGGGGAGGGGGGTCCGCCGCACTCGGGCAGACGCCCGGCCACCCAATGAAGCCGGGTAGCCAGGGGGAAGGACCCACCAGGAGGGGAAGAGGCGCCCGGCCGGGCGCCACCAGCCGAGGACGAGGAGGGGAAAGGGGACTCGAGGAGCCGGGGGCTCCTGCCAGAGCGGCCTCCAGCCTTCATCATTTATATATCTCTC
>JANAVB010027999.1:1037611-1092553 GCA_029216955.1 Iris pallida | reverse complement strand
CTGCTCCGATGGACACAGTTGTCACCCTCAGCTGTGGTGAACCCCTTCTTTCTCCATTGGCGCACCTGCGGTTGTTTCCTCGGTACTGCATGGGCGCAGTCCACTTGGACTTGTCCACAGCGCAGCTGGGCGCAGTCCTCTTGGACTGACGATGGACGCAGTCCGCACCTTCGTTTGCTTCCTCGGGTACTATATTAGGCGCAGTCCACTTGGGCTTGTCCAATAGCAGCTGGGCGCAGTCCTCTTGGACTTGACCACTGGGCGCAGTACCCCTTTGCTTGGAGCGCACCCTTGGTTGCGCCCACTGTTGCAGCCCAGAGCAGTGTGCCTTCTGGCACGTGCTATCGTCCGCTTCGCTGAGTGTGCTTGGCGCTATCAGCTTCAATGGACCCTCTGACAGCCTGTACATGACCCCCTTTTGGCGCACCTGAGTGTCGGTTGGGCCCTCGGGAGCTGCGTTGGGCGCAACCCATTTGGCATTAGTTGCTGGCACAGTTGTGCCCTCAGTTTGGAGCGCACCTCCTGTTGCGCATTCGTCGGCCTCTTGGGCCGGCTGGCCTTGGCGGGGCTCACATATAGTGGGCCCTCCGGGTAACCCACTCCCTCCTTTCCACTCCTCTTATTGTGCCTCCCCTGTGGCCCCGGTGGCACGTTGGGCGCGACTTTCCCTCCCTCTTTCGGTTGTGCCGGGTGCGGGCGCAACTCAGCCATCCCTCTCCACTCCTCCTTTTGTGGCCTCCCCCTCACCCCCACCCCCTCCATCAGTTTGTGGCCGGTTCTAGGCCTTCCCCTCTCCCCCCCGAGACCTCTACCTCCACCTCCTCCTCCTCCGTCGGTAGATGTGATGTTGCTCTCTGATGCGGCTGGCCTACTGGATACCCCCCCAGTTTGGCGCTCCCCAACCCCCGCCCCCTCGGCCCCCCTCGTCCTGCGCTCGCGCTTCTGGGGTCCTATGGGGATCAGCCCACCTCCCAGGGAGCTAGCCCTCCTCTCCCTAGCTTTGGTCTCTGACACCCCCCTTCCGGCCCTCCCTATCCCTGGCACATCTCAGCACCCGCCCACCTCCTTTGCCGACATCCTTCTCCTGACAGAGCTTCCAAGCTGAGCCTCCTGTTCCCGGACGTTCCCCTACCCGATGTTGAATACCCACGGGCATCTTCCATGCCGACAGTGCCGTTCCCCTGACCAGGAACTCTCGTCCTTGGCCACCTCTTTCCCCTACTTCTTCATTCTTAAATTCTAAGCGGGCTGCCCTAAGCTCGTCAGGGTGGCATAGGTTATTGCTAGTTGGCGGCTCACGGTGGAGTACAGGGTAGCCCCTAGACCCGAGGCATATTCTGCACCACCTATCCTCTGAACTAGACCACAGGACGATGTGGTCTAAAGGCACTGGGAGGGTAGACTCCCACCAGATGAAGATAATCAAGTGGTCCCCGCACTTTAACACCAATGAAGATTCAGTGACGGTCGCCGCATGAGTCACCCTACCCAATCTCCTCCTCATCTGCTTCGTTCCGGCGGCTCTTAAGCGTATAGCTAATTCCTTCGGAACTTACGTGGCCACCGCCGCCAAAACCAGCAACCTGACAAAGCTCACTATACTAAGATATGCATGGAACTCGACCTCACCTCAGAACCCCCCAACCATATCCTCATCGAACTTGCAACCAAACACATACTCAGCAAATCATCTACGACAACCACATTATCTACTGTACTCACTGCCATTTACGCGATCACCTATCAAATCACTGCCACCGTCTCCATCCGGAGCTGAGGAAGAAACCAGAGAGGCCAGATCAACAATCTGCTCAACCACCCCTGCTTCCTCTCCCGAACTCCTACACCAGATTCAACTCCTGCGAAGGCAAATCTGGTAGAGACAACTCAGCAGAAAAAGTAGTGATCCCCTACCACTAACCTAACCTCTCCCCGTCCAATCAATTCGGTGCCCTCGCATCAGTAGCTAGTAGCTCCCCCCAAGATTCGGTCTGTCATACAGACTTCGACCAGGCACCCGGAACGGACCCAGAGGACCATCCTCCAGAGGAATCAGAAGAGTCCGTCCCAGCTCCTCCGATTGCCGCCGAACTGCAAACTCCGCTCAACTCCACCGTTGCCGCTCTAGCCATCCTAGGGCCAGAGCAGGCCTTTAGAGGACTTCAGGTCCTCGCCGCTGGACTCCCTCTCCAAGCGGAATGGGACCAGATAGGCATCTCTGACGACTCCCTCCTCATCCCCCCGGAGTAGGACGATTTCGATTCAGCAGGAAAAACGGTTGCACCCCCTAAATGCCCAGACGACCCATCCCTCGACACCTCCCCCAAGAAGACGGAGGAACCATCCACCACCAACAGGAAAGCAGACAAAAAAGGGACCGCCAAATCACCGTCCATGCATACCAGGTCCGCTGCAAAGCGGTCCAACCCCCCCCAAAGCTCTATTAATGCTGGACATTCTCTCCTGGAATGTCCGTGGCCTGGCGAACAAACCAACAATGAGGAGAATCACCAGCCTTAAGAAAACTCAAAAGATCGACATCTTGATCATCCTCGAACCCAAAATCTCATACAAAAGACTCAAATTCATTCAACTGCAGTTAGGCTTCCACTCGGCCACTACAGGCAGGCACGATATTTGGATTCGTTGTTCCAAAGCCGTCAAAATTGGTGTCATCCATGATTTTAGTCAAGTCCTGTCTTGCTGGATGGAACATCCCTTAATCCCCAAACGTGCCATCCTTTCTGCGGTTCATGGCAGCTGTGACATTGCAGAACGCAGACACCTATGGAACGACCTTCTGGACATCAACCACCACAACTGCAACCTTCCATAGCTTTGCATCAGAGACTTCAATGCCATCACTTACAGAGAAGAGAAGATTGGAGGCCACCCTCCCCCTCTCTCCGCCATGTAAGACTTCAACAACTTCATCTTTAACTCTCACCTCACCTCCCTCCCATTCACCGGCAACGTATTCACCTGGTGCAATATGCAGGAAGGCGACCGGCGATAATTCTTCTGCCTTGATAGGCCATTAACGAACGCCCACTGGCTTGATATGGGGACAACATCCAAGCTCACTCACCTTAACGCCACCGAATCAGACCACGCCCCCTGCTAACTGGTATCACTAGCACTTCCAACCATTCCAGAAAAAGCTTTCGCTTCCTGGACTTCTGGAGCGAGCACCTCCAAATCTTAGGAGTCATCACAGAAGCGTAGAACAGTACGGACTCCATAGACCCCCTTAACCGTATGGCCATTAAGCTCCAGGCCATGAGGAAATCTCTGACAGCATGGAGCAAATAAGCTTATGGAGATATCTTCCAAGCCATTCGCGAGGCAGAGGATGACGTGACTCGTGCTGAAGGAAAATACATGGCCGACAGTTTGCCTGATACCAGGAAGGCGCTGAATCTCACCAAAGCGATCCTTAAATTCAGACTGAAGATTGAGACCAATTTTTGGAAGCAAAAAGCTAGGATCAAATGGGACAGCGAGGGGGGCAACAACTCTAGCTTCTTCCACGCCTGCGTCAACGGGCGGAGACAAAAACTCGCTCTCTATCAGATTGTCGCAAACAACGGCACCAGCATCACCAACCAAAAGGGGATCCAAGCGGAGGCTGCGAAGTTCTATTCCAGACTTTTCTCTAAGGAGGCGGTTCTTAAAGACGATACCTTCCTGGACAAGGTTCCTCTCCTTATCAGCGACACAGACAATTTATGGCTTGAATAGCCCCCCTCGGAGGAAGAAGTTAAAGAAGCAGTCTGGGCCCTCGACGAGCACAGCGCCCTAGGGCTAGATGGATTTTTGGAGGTTTTCTTCCGCACTTACTGGGATATCATCAAGTCCGACATCCACAACGCGGCATCCGCCTTCCTCCAGGGAGCTACCTACCCCCGAGCCATATTGAGCACCAACCTCATCCTCATCCCGAAGAAAGACAACCTCAAGATATTCTGCGACTTTTGCCCTATCAGTCTCTGTACCTTTACCAACAAGATAATATCCAAGATCATCGCCTCCCGCATGGCAGGCATTCTCCCTAAGATCATCTCGGAGGAGCAGAGTGGCTTTGTCTGGGGGCAAACATCCATGACAATATCATGCTGGCTCAAGAATTAGCCACCTGCATGAAATTCCCAGCAAGAGGGGGCAACATTGCTATCAAACTAGACATGAAGAAAGCCTACGACATGCTAGATTGGCAATTTATGATCTGGCTCTTCAGAGCCTTCGACTTCTCTGAAACCTGGACCAACGTTGTGTGGAGATCGATCAGCAACTCGTAGTTCTCTACGGTTATCAACGGCTAAGCGGACGGGTTCTTTAAATCCAATTACGGGGTCAGGCAAGGGGACCCGCTATCATGCACCATATTCATCATTACGGCGGATGCATTGAGCAGAAACCTTAAAAAGATGACGAGCTCCCCCAACTTCCAGCACTACCATACGGCTAACGGCTGCCCGATCATCACCCACCTAGCCTTCGCTGACGATATCCTTATATTGTCATTCAGAGACGCAGGATCGGTGGAAGTCGTCCATAACATGCTCCAGAACTATGAAAGGTGCTCTGGGCAGAAGATCAACCCGGATAAGAGTGTTATCTACACCCACCATAATATCAAGAGAGAGCAAGCGGCTAGCATATCAACCACCATATCGTTCCCCATCAAACACCCTCCAGTCCTCTACCTCGGGTGCCTCATGGTGTACGGGAAATCCAATGCCGGGATCTTCGAGAACCTGACCAATCGCATCAGGAAGAAGCTCGAGGTCTGGCACAATGCCATCCTATCCCCAGAAGGCAAGATTATCCTCATCAATCACATCCTCACCTCCATTCCCATCTACACCCTGGCAGCGTGCTCCCCCCAAGAAAGTCCTATCCCACATTGAGAGCATCTTCAGCAATTTTCTCTGGGGGCACAACGGCGGCCACGAAAAGCACCATTGGACCAGCTGGGACACCATAGCTAGGCCCACCGAAGAGGGGGGCCTGAGTTTTACCAAACTTTCCCACATTATTAACGCCTTCTCGATAAAATTGTGGTGGACGCTTCGTACTAGTAAGAATTTATGGTCCAGATTCATGAAGGCCAGATACTTCAAGCATATCCATCCGTCCACGGCCATTGCTAACAGAAGATCATCCGCGGCCTGATGCCGCATCCTTCACGGGCGGTCCCTCGTCGAACCAGTAATTTGCCTTAAGGTGGGCATCGAGGAAGCATCACCATTCCTGGAGCGCTAGATAGGCAATTTCTTACTTCCTAACACTCTGGCGGCTCCTAGGAACATCACTATCAAGGATCTGTGGGACCCTCCTAATGACACCTGGAACTGGCCCAAAGTCAGCTCATGGGCTGGGCTCGAAGCAACCGAGTACATCCGTCGTAGCGGCTTGAGGATCGGACCAGACGCAGATAAGCTCGAGTGGTCTCCCGACGGTGCTGGCACCTTCGCAGTTAAGTCTGCCAGAAGTGTTATACTGGGCAGGGCGACCCCGTTCCCTACCATTGCCTCATTCTGGCAGACGTGCATCCCCAAGAAGTGGTCTTTCCTCATCTGGAGAGCCCTTCGCAATATCCTCCCAACTGACGACAACCTCAATACTATCGGGTTCAGCCTTGCCTCGGCGTGCACATGCTGCTCTGAACGGCAATCGGAAATAGCCAACCACATCCTCATTCAAGGGGACCTTCCGGTCAAGGTCTGGAGAGCTCTTTCTCAGTGCTGCAGTTTGCCTCAAGGAGGCAAAAACCTTCACCAACTCCTGGCCAACTGGGCTTTCGCGTCCTATGGCCACCAGATCGTCGCTGCGGCCGTCGCGTGGGTTATCTAGAAAAATCGGAACAAGGCGAGATACAAAGGCTACCAGTACAGTACAGACCAACTAATTTGGGAGGCCATTCGTCAATGTTACAAACGAAGATCCCTCTGTAGGCATGGCCAGGAGGCCTTCTGGAACTCTCTCCTATCCTTGGCTTAGCCGTTTTGTTTCTTGTTTGTCTCTACTTTTGTCAGTATACGTGTACAGGCATCCATATTTTGTGCCTCTAGGTATACTTGTAAAGGTTCAGCCTTTTCGACCTTCTTCAATAAAATGGTAGGTTGACTAAAAAAAAGAAAATAAAAATAAATAAAAGTAAATAAATAAATAAATAAATATATATTAGAGTGCTATTATGAGCATGCTATATATATATATATATATATATATATATATATATATATATATATTATATATATATTATATATATATATATATATATATATATATATATATATATATATAATATTATATATATATATTATATAAATATATATTATATAAATATATATTATATAAATATATTATAATATATATATATATATATATATATATATTATATATATATATATATATATATATATATATATATATACATATGTTCGCCTTATTCGGAGAGATGCTAGAGGCCCAGAGGGCTCAATCTGAGGCGCATCAGAGGCAGGCATACATGATATAGAAGGGCATCGAGAGCGCCCACCAGCTTGCCATGGCTGCAGTAGAGCAGGGAGCTCTAGCTCAGCAACAGGTTGCCCAACTTAGGCGGGGTAACATCCATGACCAAGAAGTTAGGACCTCGAGACTTCAAAGGGACAGAGGACGTCATTTATACTGATGATTGGCTCGAGGATATCGAGCATCTTATTAGGGTGTCCCGTCTCGCCGAGGACTTGAAGGTTGAGACGGTAGGGCTTCAGCTGTTGGACATTGCTCGCACCTGTTTCAGGAATGAGCCGCTTCTTCCTGGTGACGGTCAGACCTGGGAGGTTTTCAGGGACTTTTTAAAAAAAAGTTCTTCTCTTCTGTAGATATCTTGGACCTGGCTAGGCAGTTTTAGAACCTCTGACAGAGAGATATGTCAGTGGAGGAGTACGCTGCAAAATTTGATAGGTCGAGCTGGTACACGAAGTACATGGTGCGGGATCCGGAGATAAAGGCGTGTCGCTACGAAGGATCTGAACTGGGAAGTGAAGATCCTCATTCCATTTCTTTACGAGACTTATGCGGAGATCCTTGCGGAGGCACGCAAGGTTGAGCGGGAGTTGGGCTTGAAGCCCAAGACTGATCGTGACTTCTTTATAGGGGCTAGTAGCAGTGCGGGGCCTGCTAAGCGTCCCCGACTTCAGCAGAGATCTTTCCAGCCACCGCAGTAGTTTCAGGCTCCAACTAGGGCATTGGTTCAGCATATGCTATAGCAGCAGCAGAGACAGGTGCATCATGTTCCTTCTTACTTCTACTACAAGAAACTGAGTCACATCTGAAAGGTTTGCATGAGACAGCTGGAAGCGTGCTTATATTACGACATCGATAGGCATTAGCTGAGGGATTGTCCTTCGAACCCTCATCGTGCAGCTCAGGAAGCGGGTGCAGCTCAGTGAGCAGCGGTGAGACCACCTGTGGTACAACCGAGGGGACCTCCACTCCAGATCCAGTAGCAGCGGTTTACTCAGTACCACTCCACTCCAGACCCAGCAGCAGCGGTTTGCTCAGCACTAGCAGTAAAGGGGTGCTCAGGGCAGGGTGTTTGCTATGACGGTCGAGGAGGCCGAGCCCATTGGAGATGTTATCAGAAGTTCTGTTCTTCTTGATTCCACTCCAACTTCAGCATTATTGATAGTGGTGATTCTTATAGTTTTGTATATGTTTCATTTGCTCTCAAGCATCATATTCTTGTTGAAGCTTTGGGTAAGACTTGCAAGATCATGACCAGGGGAGGCATTATCCTGATCAGTGATGTTTGCAAGGGACGAAGAGTTTCTCTGGGAGGCCAAAAATTGAGTGTGTGTTTACTCGTAATGCCACTTCCGAGCTACGATATTGTACTTGGGATGGAGTGGTTGTATAAGCCCCCAAAATTTCATAATATATATTTTTATCTTGGTATTTGTACTACGAGTACGAATACATATATACAAAGTAATTAATTAACTTTATACAAAAGTTTTATTATTGAATTTTTCATAAATATATAAATAAACATTTTGGTTCGATATAAGATAAGGTAAATATTTTCTATATTTGAGTATAAATATGTCGTCCCAAATTTTCCAAACTTATTATTTTTATTATTATTTTATTATTATAGAAATTCTTTTTATTTGATATACAAGTATAGGTACTAATTTTAAAAGTAATATTTATGTAAATAATTTGTACCATTTTGCGTGCGATATACATGAAAATAAATTCATGTATATTTTGTAAACTTTGGTTTTAGAAAAAATTATTTGGAATTATTTTAAAGTATTTTAAATTAATTGGAATTATTTTTTATTTATAAAAGATATTTTAAATTTATTTGTTGTAATATAAATTGGGAGTAGATTTTCTTGTATTAGATTTTAAATAGTTTTAAATTAAAGATGAGATTTATCTAGTTTAAAATTTGGATTAGATTTTATTGAAATAGTTTTAAATAGATTTAAATTAATGTAAGATTTATCAAGTGGAATTTAAATCGTTCCTAATCCTTATCTAATTAATATTCCTTCACCCTATTTATAGGGGAGCCTTTCCATTATTTTTTTTACCACTATTATGTGTGTACCGTGTCGGTGACCACCCTCTTCGTATCAGCCTGTGTTGGCCTCGGGTCCGACCCCGGGTGTCTTTTCACTATCATAAATTCTCTTTTTTTTGTCCAAAATATTCAAAATTTGTCATAAAAATCAGCCTCAGTTGTAGCAACTTTGAAGAGGCATAACCCCAACTCCGGACTCCATTTCAATTCCAGTTTTTTTGTTTGAACTGTATTGAGGTTTGCTTCAATAACCTATAATTTATTTTAGTAAATTCTTAATATATATTTCTGTAAAATTATTTGAGTGACAATTGTCCGAAAATTGACGTGTCGTACTATTTTTGAGATTTCGGGAGATCCCAAACTCGATTTTGCGATCCGTTTGATGTTCGAAAAGCTGACATGATGATCTATAGCATAAATTCAGAATTAATTTTAAAAGTTTTTTTATTTTGGGCTAATGTATATTTATATTATTTTGTGGTATTTAAAATAAGCTTTTGACCTAAAAATATTATTGTAATATTTTTACCTAATTAAATTATAGTTTTTTTCTCTAGAAATAATATTCCTAGATTTTTAAAGCATTTTTTTAAAAATTAATTTAACTAATAAAAATGGTAGTTTTTAAATTAAAATTTATTTTCAAGTATGTATTTATCTAAAATATTTTGGAGGAATAAAATAGAGTTTTCAAGTACTATAAATGTTTTTTCTAAAATAGTATATGTATTATTTACACTAATCCCATCGATTATTAATCCTTGACCATGGTTGATCATTTTTTCTATTCTATTACGAAACTGGACTTCCTCATATAGACCCTAGCTAATTGGACTATTCTGGACCCAATGAAACAGTATGTTCCATCATTGGAGGCCATCTTATGAAGTTGTAACACCAAAGTCAATTTTGTGCCACCATGTCATCACACCATACCCGGCACAATACTAGACAAGTATACCTTGTCGAACTTTATAGTGTTTACATGTATTTCTTTATTATTATTCTTCATGTCTTGCTTAGTTACATATATCTCCTGACTTTTTATTATTATTTTATCATTTTACGAGCATGTAGATTGTTCCCATTTTCTATATTACTTGTCCAATTTTCTTACCTTGTTCATGTATGTGTCTCATGATAGAATTGCTTAGCATATGACATATCCCTTGACATTGACTCGATTATGTTTCATGTACCGTTTGGACTTGACTTGACCTGAGACGACTTGATTGACTTGACTCGTAGTTCTAGGCGAGGACCTTGTTATAGACGATAACTATACTTGACCACCCTCTATTGTGAGCCCCCACCAAGCTGCGATAAAGACTTACTATAGGTTGTGAGCCCCCACTGAGCTGCGATCTATAGTGCCGTGAGCTCCTACCGAGTTGCGGTTTACCCAGATTTACTCATAGTCACGTTTATTAGCACAATTCTCGATGACATGCCTTTTCTTCCATGTTTCATTCATGTACTGTATTTTGTCTAGTATTGATTTCTTGTACTATTCATGTCTTTCTGTGCATGTTATTACTATCAAATAGGCTTATATATTATGTGTCTTGCTAGTCACCTGAGGACCTGGTGATCTTTCCATGTGCGTATATTTTTTGATCTTCCGCAGGAGTTCCCGCTAGGATCGTGATCTTCTCCGTCCTATCGAAGTGGACATGCTCTTGGATCATGCTTGCTGTTTATCTTCCTATTTTTGCTATTTCCTTCTTTCTACTTTCATGTTGGTAGTAGATTTGTATCCACCTAACAACTTGTATGATAGACTTCGGGTGGTGCAGGACAGACAGTGGCATTAGGCCGATAGCCACCAGAGGCCTTTGGAGTTTGAGATACATTTTAGATTTTGATGTTTGTGTTTGATTGTGGTTGTTTGTTATAGATTAAGTGTTAAGGTTTTGTTTTGTGATATGTTGGCGATCTGTTATTTCTGACGATTTCTCCGACACAGTACACGATTTGCTTTGGCGAGGCGGGAAGCTTCTTCCGCGGTTCATCGGATCTTTTGTAACGCTCCAGTCCCAAAATACTTAGGACCAAGTACGTAGACATGCAGCTGCATACATACGAAGCATACTCCAATATATAGGAACCTCGTATGTATACATAAGCTGTAAAATGCAGTAACCATGAAACTAATCTCATCCATAAACCAATATATCATAAAATCAACTTATAAATGTCATTTATACAAAATGTTGGGCGGAGACAAATCCACTACCAACAAAAAGAGAAAAATACATAACAATGATGGAAGAGTCGAACAATGCAAAAGACGATCCAAAATCTAGCATCGCGAAGGTAGATTGTAAACTATGTCCTCCGCTAGAGCACCTGCGAAAATCACAAACACACCTAGAGAAATCACTAGGTCATCAGAGGGAAGTAACAACATACATGAAGAATATGCTAATATGAACTGTCAGAATAATAATAAGATGCAAAAGACTCTCCTAGACACAAATATGCAAAGGGGATTCTAACCTTCTATTGTGTAATTTAGAGGACAACTTTCATGTGCATGGGTGGAATTTAGGCTATGTGTACGTAACTGGTATCCAGTCATCCGTATTCCGCCATAACGTCCAAAACGTCAGAGGGTATCTGCAAATATATCTCGCCATAGTTTCTTTCGAAAACTATGGTTTACCTGTTTGGCTTTCCATACGCACTAGTGACTGTCCTCCCCCAAGATTTCCCATACTGGCCAAGTCATGTCCATGACCTGACCAGTTTTGTAACTATTCGAGTCTTTATATCTTAATCGTAGCAGTTATGATCATCTATCAGACACACGACTATAGAGATGGCCAATCAATATACAAGCCATGCACTTAGCAAAATATCTCAAACCGTGTAGTGAGAGTGTCATGGCCGAAGGAGATATAAGGATATCTCACAACACGAAGGTAGTCCGCTAAAACTAAGTCAACATGCATAAAATAAAGTAAAACAATGAAAATGACTAATAGAGTCGCTTGCACCCAAGTATGGCTTGAACGCACAATTTATAACAAATAAAGATAATAAATATGAAACAAAGTAAATAATACTGAAAATAAATAATATGACAGTTAATTTGTAATGCCCCAGTCCCAAAATACGTAGGACTAGGAATGTAGACATGCCAGCTGTATTCGTACGAAGTATACTCCAATATATGGAACCCTCGTATGAATACATAAGCTGTAAAATACAGTAGAACTATAACTAATCTCATCCACACAAATAAATGAACTAAAGGTATCATATAAAGATAATGAGTTGTCTTGATACAATATGTTGGGCGGAGACAAATCCACTACCAACAAGTAAAGAAAAAATACATGAAAAAAGATATAAATTTGGCGAGCGAAGCGAAGACGATCCAAGTGCAATCATCCTCGAGAAATAGCAATAAACACGGCTAGAGCTAAAGCACCTGCGAAAGACATTAGCACACACCTGGAGAGATAACCAGGTCCTCAGAGGGACGTAACAAGACACATAATATCATGCCATATAAACTGAATAAATATTGCTCAAATAAATAAGTAAATCGAATTATAACATAGTCCAATACGCACCTACTGAACGAGCGTACCATCCCCCCAACCAAACAAGGACAGGAGATGGTAAACTAATTCACGGTGACGTATCTTTTCATGCCGTGAATCCAATATGGTATCCGGACCCCAACAAGGTTCAATACCTTCTCATCGAAGTAGTAAGTCACACCTACAACCAAACAAGGACAAGATGTGACGAACTAATCCGCGACAAGTTATTGTTCCAAGCCACGGTCAGATACAAGTACCCAAACTAAAAGTACTCGTACCTAACGGATAAAGGTGCCTAACCGTTCTAAGTAAAATGTAGTTAAGAACAATCCTTCCTACGCATGGACCCTGGCTGAATAGGATCGGCATAGTCCCCTCTTGGGCACTAGAGGCCCCATCAGTAAGAGCATAACGTTCCGCAGAATCGTCAGTAGCCGTCAGTAATCTTGGGTCATCAACCCCGTATCTCCAGCGGAGAGTCCGGGTCACAAAGGAAAGTGCATCGAAGCCCATACGCTAAGGAATTATCCTCCTTGCCAAAATGCCTACTGTGTTATATCCACAACACAAAACCACTATAACCGCTAAGTCAAACTAGCATGCAACCTCTATTAGCGATTATTCCTATCGCACGGCTTGTACGTACTGGTGGCCAGCCAATCACGCACTTCCGTATCCTACATGCGACACACAACTTCGTGTTACAACGTGTCAAGGCCAATGGATGCAACACACAAGGTGGTCCCTTAAATCTAGGTTTAATATGTAAGAAAATAATACACAGCAGGAAATATAAATGAACAGTAAGTTCTAACAGTTATGCCATGTATCACAGTTTATTTTGCATAAAGAAAATAAATAATGCATAAAATATGAGCTAAAATAAATAAACAGCAAATGGCAATGTGTCTTGCCTGGTAGTACGCCTGGTGTGCTGCGATGATCAAGGTGGCATGAAATACGACTTCGGTACAACAACTATACAAGGTGACTTCTGACGGCGGTACAAACTGGTGCATCGGGTCCAGAACGGTCAGTTTGGTTAGGAACGATAGAAGGAATTATAGAATTGGCAGGGGAATAGAACTGGAGAATTAGACATGGTCATGGTAAATATCGAAGGAATTAGAATAATCATATATCTGTTTTTAGAAAATACTTATAATATTTGAATATAATTTATTAGCAAAATATACTTTCAAATAAATACTAAAAATCAAAAGTCATTTTTAAGGCAAAACTCTAAAAATATAACTTTAGGTAGAATACTATATTTCACAATTTAAAATATAAAAATATCACTAAATATTTAGATCAAAAACTATAACTTTGTCAAATATATATATATATATATATATATATATATATATATATATATATATATATATATATATATATATATATATATATATATATATGTAGTACATATAGGTAGTACATATAATCTAGAAGGATATTCTAGTGTTAAAACTAACTTTGAAAATATGTGGATCTTAAATCCCCTTTGTCACCAAACATTTTGGAAATATAATTTATTAATATTTTAACCAATAGTAGAATACGAATAGTACTAATAAAAATAAGTAATAATAATGACAGTAATAGAAAATAAACTAATGTTAATAATAATAATAATAATAATAATAATGATAATGATAATTATGATGATAATAATAATAATAATAGTAGTAGTAGTAATAATAATAATAATAATAATAATAATAATAATAATAATAATAATAATAATAATAATAATAATAATAATACGAAATAGTTCAACACTAACAACAAAGCTAACAAAATAAAAAATAAAATGAAATAATAATAATAATAATATGATATGTTGTCCTTTCCTTCTCCCTTTCTCGTGAAGTCATCCCAAATAATGAAAGAAGTAGAAAAGCACTGGAGCCGAGCAGTGAAGAAAGGAGAGGGAGAGCACTTGAAATCGGAGAGAGAACAGAGGGGCGTGGGAACTCAGCTGCAGCGGCCAGGGCGACGAGCCGGAGGGAAGAGAGGAGCGGGGGAGTAGGCGGATGCGGGGGTCAGTGGAGGAGTTGGCCGGGCGCTGAGCAGCGGAAGGCGGCCATGTGGAGGCTGTTCGGCGCGGCGGTGGCTGGCTAGGGCTAGCGCCAGCGGCGGCCAGGAGAGGCGTGGCTAGGCGGCGAGCGGAGGAGAAGGATGAGGTGGTGCGCACGCGGCGGTTGGAGTTCGCCGCGTTGGCGGCGCGAGCTCGGGACGCGCACGCGGCGGAGGGGGTTTCGGCGGAGAAGTTGGCCGTGGCGTGGAGGTGGCGGAGAACGGGGCTAGGGCTCGGCAAGGCGGAGGTCGGAACGGCGAGGGGTCTGCTCTCCGGCAGAGAAGGGACCAGGGGACGCGACACCGGCACGGGTTCAGGTGAGGGTTAGGGTTTGGTTTTCTGTTTCTGTTCTTGGTGGCGGTCCGGCCATTGGCCGTGGTGTCGGTGGTGGTGCCCCGTTGGTCGGGGTTTCTTGTGGGGATGTAGCGGTGGTCGGCGAGTATGGTGGCGGGTTGTGGTGACGGCCACGGCAAGGGTGGCCGGGCATGGGTGCTGCAGGCTTGGGGCGGTGCTCGGGGTCGACGGCCAGAGAAAAGGGTACGGGGCTGGTTGACTTCGGAGGGCACGAGCGGTGGACGAGTAATGGCAGCGTGGTGCTGGGGATGGTCGGGCTAGGTTTAGGGTTAGGTTTAGGATTAGGGTTTTAAGTTTGGATGAGTCGTGTCGGGTGTGTCCGATACGATGGGGACGGGGTTCGGATCTGTCGGACCCGGGGTGGAGGAATGTATTTGTACAATGTAACACATAGTGGATGGGACACGGACACGGTCATGGACACGATGCACTCACTTTTGTGGTGGAAAATTTTGGAGAAATAATGAATGATGAAAATTGGAGGAGTACCTGCCTATTTATAGGATGTGGGAATTCCCAATTGGATAGGAATAGAAATTATTTAAAATCCAAAAATAGATAATTCGCTATTTAATTCAAATCAATTTAAATCCAAATCCAATTAAAAATCCAATTTAAATCTAATTAAAATCTTTTGACTTAAAATCAATTGGGATAAATCAAACTTCAAATATTTAACTATTTAAATAATCAAAAAAATTAAATCAAGATTTAAATGGCCACAATAACTTCCAAATATATTTTTCAAAATACCAATAATAATAATTTTGAAAATAATAAATATTTTTAAATATCTTTTTGAATAATAAAATATAAATATTAATAAATCTCGAAAATTACATTTTTATTTAAAATAGACTAATAAATAATTACGAAATATATGTATGCGCAAGTAATGCATACATGATTATGCTTTCCCTAGTATACAATAAAATATTATTTATGATTAATAACAGCTAAAAACAACAGGCTTTTATAGTAAGAATAATAATTATATAATATTTTGAAAGTGTATAATAAAATAGAAAAAATGTTTTTCTAAAATATGTACGCTCGCACATATTCGCACTCGACGAGCAACTACGAAAAATAAAATTTCGTGCGCGACGTACAATACGACTATGCGACGTACAATACAAAATTTTAAATCAGTACTAAATTTAATAAATAAATAAAAAATAGTAGAAATTTAGGGGTTTTACATCCTACCCAACTTAAAAGAATTTTGTCCTCGAAATTAAGAATTCGTAGGGGGGGTGAGAAGACACAAGGGGGTATCGATGGAGAACAAACAACGACAATGTTTCAACAAAATCATGTTGTAAGAAATTGCGATCTAGATCGTAGGAAAAACAATACGATATAGTCACGGGTAATGAATGAGGGTCACGATTAAGAGAACGAAATAGATTCGCTTTAATTAAGCGATTAGAGGGTCTTGATAGGGTCGAGTAGTTTAGGATAAAGATATAGCAACATCGAGTGAGAATGGTCATAGCCGATAGGAAGGCTAGAGAAAATTCTAGTATAACGCCTTCGTCCTCCTAAAATAGGTGAAGGCGAAAGCAATATAGAGTTCGAAGGAGGCGTTATCGAATACGAATACGTGATTCAAAGACGATCAAAAAATTTCAAAGGAGTTGCCAAGGCAGTCGCTGATGGGACTCTAAAGGCCAAGTTTAATTATGTTCCATCCACATAGAACGATAGACAAAAGCGAACCAAAGTGCACTCGGTTGATCAGACCATCATGCACCGGTTCTGAGTAGACAATACGTTAGTGGATGCATCCAATAACATAAGTCATGAACAAGCTTGATAAAGAATTTAGCTTACAAAACTAGGCTACATTAGCATCATTAGTTTATATAATAAAAAAAGGCACGATGGTAGATGAAATAAAACAAATACGAATAGTCTAAGAGTCATAAGGATCTAAGTCTTATTTATTCCTATACCATCATTCTACGATTTTATTGACCAAGGCTTGGTTGACCAAAATGGGTTAAATTCCTCTAGTCTCTATGGTCTAGATAATACTATTTGTATTCCCTTAATGGTCAAGGGTATGTGGGGTATTCTACCCAACTTAAAGAATTAAGCTAAGGGTGTTTGGGGCATCTAACTAGTAAGGTCAATCTCTAGCAAGCACGAAGGAAAGATAAGAATAACGATAGAATGAATCAAGCAAGATACAATCGATGAGTCAAACGGTAGACAAGTATGTGGATGAGATCCTAGACTTCTAATCCAATTCGCTGGCTTTCTTGGTACGGTAAAGTAACCAAACAATTTATCTTGACCTGCATGGGCCACCACAAAAATATGTAACGCCCCAGTCCCAAAATACGTAGGACTAGGAACGTAGACATGCCAGCTGTATTCGTACGAAATATTCTCCAATATATGGAACCCTCGTATGAATACATAAGCTGTAAAATGCAGTAGAACCATAACTAATCTCATCCACACAAATAAATGAACTGAAGGTATCATATAAAGATAATGAGTTGTCTTGATACAATATGTTGGGCGGAGACAAATCTACTACCAACAAGTAAAGAAAAAATACATGAGAAAAGATATAAATTTGGCGAGCGAAGCTAAGACGATCCAAGTGCAATCATCCTCGAGAAATAGCAATGAACACGGCTAGAGCTAAAGCACCTGCGAAAGACATTAGCACACACCTGGAGAGATAACCAGGTCCTCAGAGGGACGTAACAAGACACATAATATCATGCCATATAAACTGAATAAATATTACTCAAATAAATAAGTAAATCGAATTATAACATAGTCCAATACGCACCTACTGAACGAGCGTACCATCCCCCCAACCAAACAAGGACAGGAGATGGTAAACTAATTCACGGTGACGTATCTTTCCATGCCATGAATCCAATATGGTATCCGGACCCCAACAAGGTTCAATACCTTCTCATCGAAGTAGTAAGTCACACCTACAACCAAACAAGGACAAGATGTGATGAACTAATCCGCGATAAGTTATTGTTCCAAGCCACGGTCAGATACAAGTACCCAAACTAAAAGTACTCGTACCTAACAGATAAAGGTGCCTAACCGTTCTAAGTAAAATGTAGTTAAGAACAATCCTTCCTACGTATGGACCCTGGCTGAATAGGATCGGCATAGTCCCCTCTTGGGCACCAGAGGCCCCATCAATAAGAGCATGACGTTCCGCAGAATCGTCAGTGGCCGTCAGTAATCTTGGGTCATCAATCCCGTATCTCCAGCGGAGAGTCCGGGTCACAAAGAAAAGTGCATCGAAGCCCATACGCTAAGAAATTGTCCTCCCCGCCCAAATGCCTACTGTGTTGTATCCACAACACAAAACTACTATAACCGCTAAGTCAAACTAGCATGCAACCTCTATTAGCGGTTATTCCTATCGTACGGCTTGTACGTACTGGTGGCCAGCCAATCACGCACTTTCGTGTCCTACATGCGACACACAACTTCGTGTTACAACGTGTCAAGGCCAATGGATGCAACATACAAGGTGGTCCCTTAAATCTAGGTTTAATATGTAAGAAAATAATACACAGCAGGAAATATAAATGAACAGTAAGTTCTAACAGTTATGCCATGTATCATTGTTTATTTTGCATAAACAAAATAAATAACGCATGAAATATGAGCTAAAATAAATAAACAGCAAATGACAAGGTGTCTTGCCTGGTAGTACGCCTGGTGTGCTGCGATGATCAAGGTGGCATAAAATATGACTTCGGTGCAACAACTATACAAGGTGACTTCTGACGGTGGTACAGACTGGTGCATTGGGTCCAGAACGGTCAGTTTGGTTAGGGACGATAGAAGGAATTATAGAATTGGCAGGGGAATAGAACTGGGGAATTAGACATGGTCACGGTGAATATCGAAGGAATTAGAATAATCATATATATGTTTTTAGAAAATACTTATAATATTTGAATATAATTTATTAGCAAAATATACTTTCAAATAAATACTAAAAATCAAAAGTCATTTTTAAGGCAAAACTCTAAAAATATAACTTTAGGTAGAATACTATATTTCACAATTTAAAATATAAAAATATTACTAAATATTTAGATCAAAAACTATAACTTTGTCAAATATATATATATATATATATATATATATATATATATATATATATATATATATATATATATATAGGTAGTACATATAATCTAGAAGGATATTCTAGTGTCCTTATAAAAAAACCCAAAAACGATAAAGCAAATCCCTTTAGCAGTAGTCTCCTACTGCTCTCCTCGAGAGCAGTCAAATCAATTACTTAAAAGCAAGCAAGCAAAACAAACAAAAAGCAACAACAACAAACCAAAACGAAGAAGAAAAAAAGATTTTTTTTTAAAAAGCATATGAAATGAGTCAGCATTGGCTGTTCTCTAAAAATATAATAATGATAATAAACTAAGCAATATGACTAGAGGTGTACTCTTCCTCCAAAGTCTAGGAGTAACTCCAAAAAAATAAAGAAAGGAGAAAGAGAAGAGAGAAGGAACTCAGTAAAAGAGAGAGAGGGAGAAAGAGAGCAGAGAGAAGAAAGAGTGGTGAGGAGAGTGGGGGACACGAGCGAAGAGCTCGGGAAGTGGTGCGCGAGAGAAAAGAATAAGGGGGAGAGGTGAGAAGGTGGTCGGGGGAGCAGATCCGACGGAGGGGGCCGAAGGGAGCTGACTGGAAGGGGAAGTCAGGGCTGGCGCGCATTGGAATGAGAGAGAGAAGTGAAGAACTCAAGTGGTCTCGACCCGGCTCTGTGGCACGCGGCCACGGTGGTGGTCGGCCGGGACGAAGGGGGCAGCAGCGCACGTCGGTCAGATCCGACCGTCGTGGCTGATTATCGGGCCTGAGTTCTCCAGCGCGACGGATCGTCGGAGACCGAAGGAGATCGGCCATCGGTGGCAAGGGACTATGGCGGGGCGCGACGTTCGCCGGCAGGCCGAGGTAAGGGTGGTGGTGGTGTTTGTTTGTTTGTTTTTTTTAAAGAATTTTAGGTTTTTCGGCGGGTGGCCGATTTTTGGTGGTAGTGGTAGGCCGACCTGCGGTGGTGGTTTGGGTGTGTGGTTCTGGTGCAGGTGGGTGGCTCCGGTGGGTGGCTCCGGTGGGGAGTGTTGGGTCTGTGGTGTTCGTTGTAGCGGGTAGGCGGAGGTCCACGGTATGGCGGTGATGATGATGATGGTGGTGGCGTCGCCTATGGTGCTACCAGATTTGGGGCTGGGGTCTGGTGGTGACAATGGTGCGATAAGGGAGGAGACGACAGGGGGTCGGATGAGGGGGCGATGGGGTCTGTTTGGTCGGGGTTCGACCAGGGCTGGTCGGGTCGCCGTGGTTGCGGAGAAGGCGGCTGGCGTTGTAGGTGGTGGGAGATGGCGAAGGCACGGGTGATCGACGGGAAGGTGTTTGTGGGTGACTGAGGTTTCGACGGAGTTGGCGATGAGGGGACAGAGAGGGTGGTAGCCGAATTTTAAATGTATATATAAATTGGTTATAGTGGAAATTATGGACACCGACACGATGCACAACACATGTGGAGAATTATTTGTGGAAGTAATGGAAAAGGACAAACGAGCTCTCCTTATATAGGAGGTGGGGATTCCTAATGAGATGAGGAGTAGGAAAGATTTAAACCCTTTTTGATATTTCTAAATCATTTTTAAAACCACCTCAATCAAATACATATCCAACTTAAACATAATTTAGATAATCTAATTCAAATTAATTATAAATAAATTTTAATTTTAAATTAACTATTTAATTTAAATCAATAATTTAAATTATAATAACAATATTCAAAATATCTTTTTAAATATTACAATAATAACAATTTTTGAAAATTCACCATAAATATTTGAACATGAATATAAAATAAATTTAGAAATACATTTTTAATAATTTAAAATAAAATAATTAAATAATTTTGAAAATTCTTACGTGTACTAATTTCATGTACTCACATGCAAATAATATTTTTCATAAAACTTATTTTTCTAGTATTGTATATATTATTTGGAAACTATAAAAATCTATAATCAAAATGTTTTTCTAAAAATATGTACCTCGCACATATTCGCACTCGACGAGCAATCTGAAAACACAAATTCGCGTGCGGCGTACAATATGCAAATAAAATCAAACAAAATTTATATAAAAAAAATCGTAGTAAAAATTAGGGGGTTTACATCTTTCAATATCCTTAAAAGGACCAGTGCAGTGGCCTACCGACTAGCCTTACCGCCTACGCTAGAAGGAGTTCACAACCTGTTTCATATGTCGTAACTGAGACGGTACATGGCGGATCCTAGTCACATTTTGGACCACTCCGAGATAGAGGTGGGCCCGACTATCAGCTATCCAGAGCAGCCAGTTGAGATTCTGGATTGTCGAAAGAAGGTCCTCCGGAACCAGTTTATTTTTTTGGTTCGTATTGCATGGAGGCATCACTCTCCGATTGAGTCTACTTAGGAGAGGGAGGACGATATGCGCGAGCGGTACCCTTATCTCTTCGAGCCTTGAGGTATTGATCTTCTTTTGTTCTGATAGTGTTCATGTGATAGTTTCGTCTTTTAATTTTGATGACAAAATTATTTTAAGGGGGGTAGACTTGTCACTACCACTTTTCCAAATAGGGTAATTTTGTCAATTTATATTATATATATATATATATATATATATATATATATATATATATATATATATAATATGTATATTGTGTATATTAGTTATTTATTGTGTGTTAGTTATTATGGTTAGTGGCTTGCCTATTTATTAGACTTGTGTTAGTGGACCAATTAGATTAGATATGACACTAGAGCCTAACAATTAGTATGACATGACTCATGGACCAACATATTGGACTATGGCCATTTATACCCATTTAGTCATATCATTTAATAAAAGAGATATTCGACTATTTACCAAAATAGGATTAGAGACTTCTATACATTAATTAGCTCTGATGACAAGTTTAGATAGCACATTAGACATTCTCCATTGGCATGAATGTAGGAATGGTCGGCCACTTAAGAGGGGAGTGCTTACTCTCTCTCTTCATTTGCCATTTCATTCAATTTGGTGTTCTTCCCCAAATTGATCCATTCCTCCACCAATTCTTCTCAATTCCACTCTAATTCTCTTCCATTACTCTTCATTCCCATCACTTGAAGGAGCCTAGGATCTTGGAGGCTAGGAGCACTAGAAGAGGAGGCCAATTACTAGGAGCTTCGTGTCCGAATCATGTCCAATTGGATTTATCACGACCCGCACCCGCTTTCGGAATGCGAGTGCGTGTCCAAGTTCAGACTACGCTGCGGTATTGGCAGTAGAACGCTCTCTAGACCTCAATGATCAAAGTTATAATATTTGCTCCTAAAATAACCTTTTTAATTTGCTCATTCACAACACTAAATCAAATCACAATATTCCAAGATTATATTTGAATAAAATACAATGTCTTACAAAATAGAAAATGACTAATTAAAACCATATGATCAACTTCATCTATCTAATTATTCTACTAGGGTTGACCTTCAAGTATACCCGCATAGTCACAATGATCCAACGCGTAGCAAGCGACTAATCTGAAAATGGTTTCCAGTCAGGAATGGAACAAATGCAAACATGGTAAACTATTCAAGACATAATAGAAACTAAGAAACAGAAATAACATATGATATACATGGTAAATAGGTCAACTAGAAACATGATATGACAAGTAAAGAAAACATGACGACATGGAATTACAAGTAAGGAAAACGGATAAACAAGATAATCATGATAAACAACTAGAAAGAAACATATAAACACAACTATCATGGCATGTCAAGTAAAATAGAAACACGAAAATCAAGACATATAACTAAGTATTTTGAAATACTACTTTCGACATGTAAACGACTAGAGTAAGATCTGGCCAACTGCACGTGTCATGTGCGGCTGCTATTCTTCACGAAAGACCATAGAATATTTTTGGGTATATTTACATGTCTAATAGAGTATTTGTAAATCCCCAAACTTTTTGAGGATTTTTTTTGTTTTAATAATTTGTTTTGAATTATTTTGTTACTTATTTATAAATATAGTCTTAGTCATGCTTAGTTTTCGTTATGCACACTGACTAGACAACATGGCACGACTAGTGCAGTCGAGTGCCTTGACTAGCACATTAGCTATAGGCGTCACTAGATTTAAGTATGGTAATATTCTGTTCATTAAATTTATCAAAATCATATCTTGGTTATATTTTAAATGTTTTAATATTTATTTATCTATTTATTTACTTTTTCTTTTCTTTGAAAGGATTTGAAAATTTATATTGTTTGTGAAATAATAATAGCAGTAGGTGTACTCCCCCAAATTATGATACCCTATTATTGTGGTGATTATTATTATTATTATTATTATTATTATTATTATTATTATTATTATTATCATTATTGAGTATAGATAAAATGATTTTGGTAATGATATATATATATATATTTTATCATTATTATTGAGTATAGATAAAATGATATATTATTATTGTGGTAATGATATATATATATATATATATATATATATATATATATATATATATATATATATTTATTTATTTATATCAAAAAAAAAAATATATATATATATATTTTTTTGATATAAATAAATAAATAAATATATATATATATATATATATATATATATATATATATATATATATATATATATATATATATATATATATATATATATATATATATATATTTTATATATTTTTATAAAAAATATATATTTTTTATATATATTTTTTTATAAAAATATATATATATATATATATATATATATATATATATATATATATAATATATATATATATATATATATATATATATATATATATATATATATATATATATATATATATATATATATATATATATATATATATATATATATATATATATATATATATATGAGTAAATACCCCTACACTAGAAAAATTCTACATGCGTATATTAATTGTACAAGTTATGTATGAATATTTTAGAAAAATATTTTTATTATATTTGAAAAATTAATAAGTATTTCTATTTTTAAAATTTACAACATTTTTTAATAGCCTTGTATTTAATTGAAGATTTTGTTTAATTGCCATGTTATAATTATAAAAGGTAATATTGGTACAAAATTTTGTTCATGTATTTAGGAAATTTCTATATATTTATTTATATTTTTTGATATATATATTTGTAGAAGTATGAAAAAGAGGAGAAAAATGATCCATGCGGCCAAGGAGCCACATACGGTTCAGGAGTCCCATGCGGCTCAAACACATAGGCAGCTCGAGTGGATTCCTTGCGGCCCGCAGAGGAAAGCCACGAGTCTTTTCAGAACAGTTGTACCCGGCGTCATTCAAACACAATTAATGCTCTGACGGCTGACAGCTGACAGTTGACAGCCCTGACGAAAAGTAGTCATAATGACTAACACAAGAGCACTATCTTCCTAGGGAACTGGAGAAAATCTTCACAGCTTCGAGGCAAGTTTATGCGGCCAGATTAGACGAGTTCACACGGCCAGTACAGAGAAGCCTATGCGGTTCAATCATGAAGGTCCCCCATGCGGCTCGGCCATGAAGAAATCCATGCGGCTCGGCCATGAAGACTCTCATACAGCTCGGCCATGAAGACCCCCAAGCGGCTCGGTCATGAACATATTCATGCGGCTCGGTCATGACAACCTTAATGCGGTTTGAGTATAGAGACTATTCATGCGGCTCGGTCATGGAATCTTTCATGCGGCTCGGTCATGACGACCTTTATGCGGCCCAAACACGAACGCTCCTCATACGGCTCAACAACGATGACAGGACACGTGTCCTAAAGATAATCAAATTTTGGGTCAGATCCCAATAATTTGGGACACGTAGCAAGAGAATGAATTAAATTGATTCATTTAGATTTGCGGACATCAGCAAATCATCATGATGGGGATTTATTGCAATCAACATTAATTACAGACATAATTTGGCATAATCCTCATTAATGGCCCAGATCCTTCACGCTCAAGATTAATGGCCCAGATTGAGATCATTTACCAGGCCGCCGCCACTTTGAGATTGGGCAATCATTGCAAACCCTAATGATGCCCCCACTATTATAAATAGCAAGGTGCCATTCCCTTGCAAAAAGTCGCTCCTCCAATAATCAGAGAGAAAAATACACAGAGATCAATCCAGAGAGAGAGAAGCCAGAAGAGCAATACGAGGAGAACAAGAAGAGCATTTCTTCATCAACGCCAAGCATCTCGTTACAGGAGCCAAGGCTACGTCTGATCGTCCAAGGAGTAAGGCAGAGCTGCCGTCGTTTTCCCGAGCCTCTACCGTCACCTCCCAAAATCAAAAATAAACAATTGTACTTAGATTGCTGTACCTAGGTTTTCGTCCCTAGGCTTTCTTTGTACAAGCGAGTTTATAACGTGAAGTAAAAGTCCAGTCCTCCCATAAAACTGTTCTGCTCTTTTATATTTCATGGCAAACACGATGGCGACTCTGCTGGGGACAAACTTCTCCACGGCTGAGGAGTTGGTGACGCAGTCGGATGCAGCCAAGCTTGGCTCCACGCAACAGAAGATGGTCGCCCGGTTCGACCAACAGGCGTTCGAAGAAATGCTTTCCGACAAGAGCACTGGCCCGGTCCAGAAGCGAGCCCGCACAAAGAAGGCCCGCAAGAAATGGAGGCCCCGGTTCTTCGTTCCTACTGAGGCTCTTGCAGAGATACCCTCTGTCGCTCAAGACGGCGGAGAAGACTCTCCTGCGGCCCCACTTCAGACCATAGACGACTCTGCTGCCCCCAAGTCCGACAGAAGAAAACATTATGATGCTGGACTTGCAGGGGCAAAGAGGAACTCTATGCGATCCGAGCCGCATAAGGGTACTAGCCGCATGGAGAAAGCTTATGCGGCTACATCCGCCAACCGTATGACGAAAACTCATGCGGCCACATCTGTCAGCCGCATAGCTTATGCGGCTACAGTTGCCAACCGCATGGATGAAACTTATGCGGTTACTGAAGTCAATTGCTTGCAGAAAACCCATGCGGCCACAATTTCCAACCGCATGCGGCCAGCCTGTACGATCGTGACTCCTAGTCGCACAAGAACAACTCATCCGACAGCTAAAGACAGCCGCATGCAGACATCCTGCGCGGTTCCCAATCCTAGCCGCATAGCGTCTGTTCCATGCTTCTCTCGATCAGTCTTCGACCATCTCTCATGCGGTCCTGACCCTGATGGTTCTCTGGATGATAAGCCAGACTCGGTGGCATCCAACTTGGACTCTTTCTATTACGCACCCGTAAGTGCTAAAAGGAAAAAGTCTAGGGCAGCGCGGGCTCACCAAGCCCAGTCAGCTGCCCCAATCTCTGACTATCGGAGCGTCCCGCTGATTATCACGCGGGCCTCTAATGGAAAGTTGTATAAGGCAACTCGTACCCTGCCCCCTGCGGCCAATGGGCGGGATAGTCATCAAGCATCTCTCAGTAACGAGCGAAGGCAAGTATACGAGCTACCTTCGAATCAGGGAGCAGGCGGGAGGCCTACACACTCGCGTGCCCGGAATGCCCGAGCCAGCAAAGCAAGTGACTTGCGTGAGGCCATCCTCCACAAACGCAGGGAAAGAGAAGATACATTGGGGTACAAAGAGTCCTCCCACGGACGTCACTGCACCCAAGTCATCGTCAACTGCTGCTGTAATAGCATGACGATGCAAGAAGATCGGCAGTCTGTCTTTCAAAGACAGCAACAGCCATCTTCAGAAGATGAGGCACTACCCGTCGTCTCCTGCAACTCTGTTCGGAAAGTCCCCGCTGATGGAAGGGGGAAGAAGACGAATGTTCCCAGCCCGAAGATCTCAACCACTGCGACTAAAAGACTGTCGTCTAAGCGGGTGCCCACCACCGGAGTTTTCTAAGGTACTCGCTCTAAGACGAAATCTGCTACAGTAGAAGATTCGTCGTCCATAACGCAGGGGGTTACTGGGGCTGGGGGTAGCACCCCTCCGAGCCTCCACAGCAACCCAATGTTCCAAGAAGACGAGCCGGGGGAGACAACTCTCCCATCGGATGTAGCAAATCTCGACGTCCCCAACGACATCCAAAACGCCCAAGACGAGGCAAACTCGGAGACTGGGGGTACTGTTCCTTCCGAGTCTGAATCAGAAGGGAACATACCCACATACCCCGATGACTTCTCACTACAGGGGTACGATTCAGAGGGCGCTTCCTCCACCGCTCCGTCTATCTCTCCTCATGTGAAGACGGTATTCATGATAGACAGCAACCAAGGTGGTTCCAGTGATCGCCAGCGCATCGACAGTCTTGAAGCCATATTGCTTGCTTTGGTTAAGTCTGTAGACGAGATTAAAGCGGCCCTTTCAACTCTGTAAGGAGGGACGACTGGCCAAACATGTCACGCCCCGAGTCGACAAACCGTTCGTCCCCGGTGTTACTTTGCCGATTCGATCGTCCTCGCTAAGGCGTGATGCCGCACGAGCCTGGAGTTGCGCTCGTGCAAGGCAAGATGACAAGTTCTCAAATGGTTATCTTTTGATTTTGATATAAATACACCAAATCGAAACTTCATAAATCACATCAGAATATAAGACGCAGTATAGGAAGATAGAAATACTTTTCATTCATAGCTTGCAACGAAGTGCAAGTCGTAATTTACATTGGATGCCGTTACGGCTACATTGATTGAAAACATAAGGAAATACATTCGACAAGTTGCCTGAACTAACGCTTGCCGTCCCATACATTCGCCCCTTTATACAAAGCCGTCGACTTGAATTGGCTTCAAAATACTTCAGCATAGGAAGAGCTTCAAAACGCCTCTCCATACTTCAGCTCCAGTTTAGTTGAGCGCGCCCGTCGTACCTGGGGAAATTGGGGGAATGGGATTAGCACACTTGCTAAGTGGACGAGACGAACCCACTCGTCTAAACCGACTCTGATTGTTAGGGTAGGCATGCTTTAGAGTTGTCTTTCTATTAGAACTAAATGAATTCAGTTCATATTCGATAGCCATCTTTGCGTAATAAAGCATACAGTGAACCATAGCAATTTATCATATTTCTTACCACGGCCGTGCTCGTCCCTGCATAAAAACAGAGATAATATTCACACCTGCATAAGACAAAAGGTGAGCATGCTGCTATCTTATATGCGGTCATTGATGTTACACATCACGTGGGACTATTCTCAACGGCATTTCGGCCCGCTCAGTCTAGGTTGCAAGCCTGACTGACGGTCCCGCAATGCATCAGTGCCGAAGCACGATTATTCATTCCCCCTAGGTCGAGTCGATTCCGATGCCCCGGATATCGATTCGAGGAAAATATCAACTTGTGCACAAGCCGTCCATGACCATGCCAATGCGTGAACAGTTTATATATGCAACCAGTTTTGTATAGCGCGGACAGTATTGAACGACATTATCATTTCCCCCAACTCATGCAACGTTTCATTTTCCCCAAGCCGTACTCCGATTTAGCGTCCCGTAGGCACCAAATTGTCCGAGGCATCATAACCCACGATCGACGTTTCATAATATTTTGCAGCACTTGAAATAGTCTATCTTTTTACTAGAACCTTAAACTTTCTGGTTTATGTGATAGACTTGTATTTTCGGAGTGAATTACTCTAAATTTATACATTTTCTCGAGTTCTTGGACTTAGTGGATTGGCATGCAATTAACTTGGCATCGTTCGATTTGAATGAATTCGAAGCAAGGAATAAGTTTGCGGGACAGAGTAGAAAAGAAGGGGCCGAATCACCCACCGATCACTTTGCTTTGTGCAGGTCGTCGAAGCGCTACGCAACGTCAATCCTTAGTTATGCGAGCTCCTGCAATGCATCAACACTTGGTTAGATTTCCTTCTTTTCCCCTTGCATCGAAATTTGTAATTGCATCCATGAAAACGACGCGAAAGCACTTCAATCAAGCCAAGCGGCAAAGCTCCAAGAAAACCATACAGCGGTCCGGTCCCGTCGAAGGGACTCTTATAGAGAGCTCGTGCGCCGAGACGCAGCCCGCTGCATCTAGGACTTGTTCCAACAGAAGTCGTTCCATTAGTTGGATCGATTCTCGTATCTTCCGTCCAAATCGAATTGAATCGATGCCGCAAGGCGTTAACGTTTACCAAGCTTAGCGATCGAGTCAGATGGCCATCTGAGTTCCCGGCCGATCTGACTCGGCGCTAGCATATTATGAAGTTCCGTCGCCTATCGAAAGCGGGGCGCTACATAATATACCACTAAGAAAAAGTTTCGTCCTGAAACTTAAGAACAAGGGTCGGACCTTAATTTAGACGAACAACGCAGGGTACTTCTCCTTCATCTCCGCCTCCATCTCCCACGTCGACTCCTCGACTGTATGGTTCCGCCAAAGCACGCGGACCAAGGACATCGACCGATTTTGTAGCACCTTTTCCTTGCGGTCCAAAATTTGAATAGGCTCCTCCGAGTAAGACAAGTCAGTACGTAGCTCCAACTGATCGAAGCTAACCACATGACTTGGATCGTGCACGTATTTTCGAAGTTGTGAAACGTGGAAAACATCGTGCACATCGGCTAAGGCAGGAGGTAGTGCGATCCGATAAGCAACAGTCGCAACTCGCTCAATGATCGAAGGGGCCTACAAATCTCGGGCTCAATTTGCCTTTAACGCCGAACCGCATCACTCCGCGCATGGGCGTTACTTTCAGAAACACATGGTCCCCGGCCAAAAACTCTAGCGGTCGTCGACGAAGATCTGCGTAGCTCTTTTGTCGACTTTGTGCGATGCGGAGTCTATCTCGAATCAGGCGGACCTTTTCGACGGCCTGCTCCACCAGTTCCGGTCCCAGCACTTGTCGCTCTCCGACTTCATCCCAGCATATCGGCGAACGGCACTTCCTTCCGTAGAGCGCTTCGTATGGAGCCATCTGAATACTCGACTGATAACTGTTGTTATACGCAAACTCCGCAAGCGATAAATGCGTATCCCAACTAGTCTTTAGGTCGATCGCACACAGACGCATCATGTCTTCTAGGATCTGGTTGACTCTCTCCGTCTGGCCGTCTGTTTGGGGATGGTACGCCGAACTAAAGTTCAGTTTGGTTCCCATCGCCGCTTGGAGGCTCGTCCAAAAACGCGATAGGAATCGCCCGTCTCTGTCCGAAATTATTGAGGCCGGCACCCCGTGCAGTCGAACAATCTCATCGACGTAGATTTGCGCTAACCGATCGACGCTCCATCCTACTTTAATTGCGATGAAGTGAGCCGACTTGGTCAATCTATCAACAATGACCCAAATCGCGTCATTCCCCCGCGGCGTCTTCGGAAATCCCACAATGAAATCCATCGAGATATTGTCCCACTTCCACTCGGGAATGGGGATGTTCTGCAGCTCTCTGCCGGGCCTCTGGTGTTCCGCCTTTACCTGCTGACATCCCATGCATTGCGATACGAACGTAGCCACGTCTTTCTTCATGCCGTGCCACCAAAAGTTTGTGCGCAAGTCCTTGTACATCTTGGTGCTCCCAGGATGTAACGAGTACTTCGCATAATGTGCCTCCGTCAGAATTTCTTTTCTGAGTTCGGCAGTTTCAGGAATGCAGAGCCTTCCCTTCAATCGCATCGTCCCGTCTCCGTCTTCCGCAAAGTCAGTCGCCCTTTCCGTTGAAATCAGCTCGCGCATCTTCTTCAGGAATGAGTCGTCCTCCTGTGCGGTCTTTATCTTGCTAAGCAGGCTCGATCGTAACTTCAGTTGAGCTAGGTGCAGGTGTCGATACTCAATTCCGAGTTCGATACCCATCGCTTCAAGGTCTCGCTTTATCTCCTTGTTTATGGCCAGTGTTCCCATAAACATTCTGCTGAGTGCGTCGGCCACCACGTTTCCTTTGCCCGGCGTGTACTCGATCGTTAGCTCATAATCTTTTATGAGTTCGAGCCATCGTCGCTGTCGTAGGTTGAGTTCCCGTTGCGTGAACAAGTACTTCAGGCTTTTATGATCTGTGTAGATTCTGCATGCTACACCATAGAGATAGTGCCGCCATAACTTCAATGCAAAGACGATCGCCGCCAATTCTAAGTCGTGCGTCGGGTAATTTTTCTCGTGCTGCTTCAACTGCCGTAAAGCGTAGGAGATGACTTTGTCTCTCTGCATGAGTACGCACCCGAGGCCAGTTCCCGACGCGTCACTGAATATCTGAAAGCCTTCGGGACCGTCTGGAAGTGCAAGGATTGGAGCTGAGACGAGCCGTTGCTTCAACTCTTGAAAGCTGGATTCATAGTCGTCGCTCCATTCAAATACTACTCCCTTCTGGGTGAGGCGAGTCAGAGGCGACGCTAGTTTCGAAAAGCTTCGCACGAACCTACGGTAGTAGCCCGCTAAGCCAAGAAAACTCCGAATGTCGCTAGCCGAGGCAGGTCGTTTCCAATCCACCACCGCATCAATCTTCTTTGGGTCCACCGCGACACCTTCGGCAGAAATTACATGCCCGAGGAATGTCACGCTACTCATCCAGAACTCGCACTTACTCTGCTTGGCGTACAATTCGTTTTCACGCAGAATCTGTAGTACCGTCTTCAAATGTTCCGCGTGCTCTTCCCGATTCTTTGAGTAGACAAGGATATCGTCGATGAATACGACTACAAATTTATCTATTTGAGGTCGGAAGACTCGGTTCATCAGATCCATGAAAGCGGCAGGGGCATTCGTCAAACCGAACGGCATGACGAGGAATTCGTAATGATCATATCGAGTGTGGAAGGCAGACTTTGATATGTCATCGGACTTGATCTTCAACTGATGATAGCCTGAACGAAGTTCGATTTTTGAAAATATCGCCGCACCTTGCAGTTGGTCAAACAAGTCGTCGATTCGCGGCAAAGGATACTTGTTCCGCACGGTCGCCTTGTTGAGTTTCCGATAGTCGATGCATAGCCGCAACGACCCATCTTTCTTCTTCACGAACAGTACGGGAGCTCCCCACGGAGAGACGCTAGGGTGAATAAATCCGCGGTCTAGCAACTCTTGTAATTGCACCTTCAGCTCCTTCAGTTCTGCTGGAGCCATTCGGTAAGGCGCCTTTGATATCGGCCGTGTATCCGGAAAGGTGTCGATGCTGAATTCAATTTCTCGATTCGGCGGCATCCCGGGCATCTCGTCAGGAAAGACGTCAGGAAAATCTGCCACAACATCAGTCTGCATTGTGTTTGTATTATCCGTCCGCGTGTCTCGAACTGATGCCAAGTATCCCGCACAGCCGGAACGCAGCATACGCCTTGCCGAGATTGCCGACACCATCATCGCCGTCTTCGAGGCCGTACTGCACGAAAATGAGAACTCTGTCTCGCCAGGAAGGCGAAACACCACTCTCTTCTCCGCGCACTCGATCGTTGCACGACAAGCGCCCAACCAATCCATGCCCAGGATTATGTCGTAATCTTTTATGTCTAGCACGACGGCATCCAGGGATAGATATCTTCCTCCGATGCAAATGTGGCCATCCCTACAAATAAAGTTCGCAGGCAAATCGACTCCCGACGGAGTGCTAACGCTAATATTTATATCTAGTGATTGCATGGTTATTTTATTTTCTTTCGCAAAATCAGCAGATATAAAGCTATGCGTCGCACCCGAATCGAATAAGACTCGAGCAGGTATACTTTTGTAGAGTAATATACCTGTTACAACAGTATCGGACACGAACGCCTCGTCCCGAGTTAAGGCATAAACTCGGCCTTGAGCTCCGTGTCGTTGGTTCTGCTGGTTGACGGGCACCGCATTTGCGCCTTGCAGTATCGGCGCTTTATGCGGATTCGGGACGTTCCTCGGTGGGTTATGTTGATTCGGACCTTTGTGCGGGCAATATGTAACTATATGGCCTACCTCGCCACACTTGTAGCAAGATCTTGTGACGCAGTCGACGGTTCGATGCCCATGCCTACCGCACCTGGTGCAGTGTTGACTGCCATGGCCTCGATCATCGAATCTGTTCGGACGCTTTGTTATTCCCGATCCCCCGGCACCGGCGTCGTTAGGACGCTTGTTGAAGTTGTTACGAATGCCTCTACTCGACATACGGCCAAAGACGCGCTCACTATTAAGAGCGACATTATAGGATTCGCGGTATGTTCGGCACCTCTGATTCATGACGTCCCTTCGCAGTTCGTCATTCAGGCCTTGTTGGAAGCGTTCACACCATGCGTCCTTGTTGGGCAGGAAGGCGCCGGCAAACTTCGCCAGCTTTGAGAAGCTCGAATCATAATCGTCGACAGACATATTTCCCTGTCGCAGCATCATGAACTCGTCTTCTTTTTGTTGACGGACGGCGCGAGGAACGTACTGTTCGAGGAAGGCTTCCTTGAACATTTTCCAGGAAATCGTGGCGTCTGTATCTGCTTCATAGATTTCCTGCTTTTTAGCGGCCCACCAGTCATACGCCCTCAGTTGCAGCTGTAACGCCGCACAAGTTACCCGCTGGGACCCTTCGATGCTAAGCAGATTAAACAGGTCCTCCATCTCCGCGAGCCATCCTACGATCACATCGGGCTCCGCTCGGCCGTTGAACTTCGGTGGATTCATCTTGCGGAACTCCTTTTCCTTGAACAAGAAAGAAGAATCTATCATTTGCGGTTGAGTCTCTTCTTTCTCGTTTTCTTCTTGGTTGCCTTGGTTTCCCTCGGGCCCTTCGTCCGTCGTCTTCGTGTTGCCCGCCATTCTGCTGACTATCTGAGTCAGGGCATTCATCTATCTTTGTTGCGCTTCGAATTAGGCTTTGAATTGTGTCTGAAGCTGCTGCTGCTGCAGCTCCATCAACTGTAGCATCTTTTGCATAGTCGTCTCGCTAGGCTCGGTGCTTTTTGTGCTCGACGTACTATCTACAGTTTGGGTTGGGGCGGGATTGTTCCTTTTCTTAGTCATTCCTACAAAACAGAGTAAACCCGTTAGTATTTTTCAAAAATATCTACGGGCTTACCTGTATGGAACTCTTATTTCACGCAACATACCGACAAGCATTCAATCGAGCCATCGCAACGGACATTCCAATAATGAAACATCTTTCGAAAATTCGAGGAAACATAACTGTGCTCTGATACCAATTTGTCACGCCCCGAGTCGACAAACCGTTCGTCCCCGGTGTTACTTTGCCGATTCGATCGTCCTCGCTAAGGCGTGATGCCGCACGAGCCTGGAGTTGCGCTCGTGCAAGGCAAGATGACAAGTTCTCAAATGGTTATCTTTTGATTTTGATATAAATACGCCAAGTCGAAACTTCACAAATCACATCAGAATATAAGACGCAGTATAGGAAGATAGAAATGCTTTTCATTCATAGCTTGCAACGAAGTGCAAGTCGTAATTTACATTGGATGCCGTTGCGGCTACATTGATTGAAAACATAAGGAAATACATTCGACAAGTTGCCTGAACTAACGCTTGCCGTCCCATACATTCGCCCCTTTATACAAAGCCGTCGACTTGAATTGGCTTCAAAATACTTCAGCATAGGAAGAGCTTCAAAACGCCTCTCCGTACTTCAGCTCCAGTTTAGTTGAGCGCGCCCGTCGCACCTGGGGAAATTGGGGGAATGGGATTAGCACACTTGCTAAGTGGACGAGACGAACCCACTCGTCTAAACCGACTCTGATTGTTAGGGTAGGCATGCTTTAGAGTTGTCTTTCTATTAGAACTAAATGAATTCAGTTCATATTCGATAGCCATCTTTGCGTAATAAAGCATACAGTGAACCATAGCAATTTATCATATTTCTTACCACGACCGTGCTCGTCCCTGCATAAAAACAGAGATAATATTCACACCTGCATAAGACAATAGGTGAGCATGCTGCTATCTTATATGCGGTCATTGATGTTACACATCACGTGGGACTATTCTCAACGGCATTTCGGCCCGCTCAGTCTAGGTTGCAAGCCTGACTGACGGTCCCGCAATGCATCAGTGCCGAAGCACGATTATTCATTCCCCCTAGGTCGAGTCGATTCCGATGCCCCGGATATCGATTCGAGGAAAATATCAACTTGTGCACAAGCCGTCCATGACCATGCCAATGCGTGAACAGTTTATATATGCAACCAGTTTTGTATAGCGCGGACAGTATTGAACGACATTATCATTTCCCCCAACTCATGCAACGTTTTATTTTCCCCAAGCCGTACTCCGATTTAGCGTCCCGTAGGCACCAAATTGTCCGAGGCATCATAACCCACGATCGACGTTTCATAATATTTTGCAGCACTTGAAATAGTCTATCTTTTTACTAGAACCTTAAACTTTCTGGTTTATGTGATAGACTTATATTTTCGGAGTGAATTACTCTAAATTTATACATTTTCCCGAGTTCTTGGACTTAGTGGATTGGCATGCAATTAACTTGGCATCGTTCGATTTGAATGAATTCGAAGCAAGGAATAAGTTTGCGGGACAGAGTAGAAAAGAAGGGGCCGAATCACCCACCGATCACTTTGCTTTGTGCAGGTCGTCGAAGCGCTACGCAACGTCAATCCTTAGTTACGCGAGCTCCTGCAATGCATCAACACTTGGTTAGATTTCCTTCTTTTCCCCTTGCATCGAAATTTGTAATTGCATCCATGAAAACGACGCGAAAGCACTTCAATCAAGCCAAGCGACAAAGCTCCAAGAAAACCATACAGCGGTCCGGTCCCGTCGAAGGGACTCTTATAGAGAGCTCGCGTGCCGAGACGCAGCCCGCTGCATCTAGGACTTGTTCCAACAGAAGTCGTTCCATTAGTTGGATCGATTCTCGTATCTTCCGTCCAAATCGAATTGAATCGATGCCGCAAGGCGTTAACGTTTACCAAGCTTAGCGATCGAGTCAGATGGCCATCTGAGTTCCCGGCCGATCTGACTCGGCGCTAGCATATTATGAAGTTCCGTCGCCTATCGAAAGCGGGGCGCTACAAAATAAGCGCGGGTCCCGTGGTCAATGCGGACTCGAATTCGGTGGCACCAAACCCGAGCAACAATCCTCCGGAAACAACGGCCCCCACTGCCGTGGACGAAGCATGCAAAGCGAGAAAAGAGGTCCAGGAGCTCCGAGCCATGTTCCACGCTCGAGAAAACTCTCAAGACCTCAGAATACGGCAACCGTACCCTGCAGCATGGAGGGATGTTCCATTCCCACCAAGATATAAGCCGTTCAATATCAATCCTTATGATGGCAAGACCTCGGCAAGTCGGTACATCACTTACATCGAGGTCACCACCGACCATCTGCCCCATGACGATGCCATTCTCACACGATTATTCATCGGGGTATTGGAAGGAGTCGCCTTCGACTGGTATCACAACCTGTCGGACAACTGCATCCACTCCTTCGCCGGCTTCAAGCGCATGTTCTTGGAAAGATTCTACGAAGTAGGGCAGGACATCACCATGTCCACCCTCATGGACGTCGTCCAAGGAGAGAAAGAGCTGACAAGGAACTACATCGAGCGGTTCCGCCAAACCGCCATGAAGCTGCCCTCTGGAAATCCAGATTCCTCCTTGATTAAAATTTGCCAAAAGAGACTCCTTCCAACAATCAGTCTCTGGATGGGCGAAAGTCAATTCAAGGACTGGAAGACGTTCATCATCAGCGCCACAAGCGTCGAAGAACGATTGAAGAAGGCTCGCCAACTGGGATTGCACATCTCGGACGGAGAGAACAAGGGCAAGCGTCCCAACAACGATAATGGGGGTAGCCCCTCTAACAATCGAGACAGCAGGGGAAAGCAGGCTATGGTGACCGACACGGCACAGAAACCTGAGCCAAAGCCGGCAGACAAACAATAGCCGTAAATCACTTACTCCTTCGAAGACGGTCACGTCAAGCCCATCTTGGACATGCTCATACAAGGGGACATAATTTAGCTTCCTCCACCAAGACGGGAACTGCGGCCGGTAGAGATGGAGAACCCAAAGTACCGCCATTATCATCGCTACGTCCATCATGCTACACACGACTGCTACCAACTGAAACGGTACATCCAAAACCTCATCGATTCGAACGCTTTGGCCATCGATTTCGAAGAGGTAACGGTGGCAGCCAATATGGTGTCGGTACAATTCGACAGCTTCCCTCCGACGAAAACTCAAGACGGGGTGGTCCCCATCCCTCTGGCGACAATAGAGATTACTAATCTTCTACCTCCCCGAGATCAGGCTGCTGGTTTGGTGCCCCTCATCACATCACGAGGGGAGGTCATATGGATCCATCCAGACTTGGTATCGGAAGTGACTCGACCCATGTCGTCTTCTATCTGCAAGAAAAAGAATGGAAAAATCAGATCGTGCCGCACAATCTCGGCAGACATCGAAGAAGCTACAGCCGTCGTCATGCGATCTGGGGCACAATCCCAACCTGTAGCTGACAACCCGGCTGAAGATCACCAGCCCGCTACAACCGACGCTCCGGGACCGGCTCAGCCTTCGACGACCGACAAGCCTAGGCCGAGGGATACTCGCTTCGACAAATCCCTCCGAAAAGAGGCAGCCCAAGGGCTAGAAAGGCCCTACAACTTCGACATCTTGGCACAATTGGCCAACACACCGGCCAAGTTGTCATTATACGAGCTCCTGAGACTCTTCAAGGATGTTCGTGCAGCTTTGAACGATGCACTCCAAAATACCGATGCATACCTGGCTCAAGTTAACCTCACGGGAGAAAACCCGCCTACGGATCTCCAAGACTGCGCCTGCACGGGAGCAATGCCCAATATCGTCTTCACTCCGCAGGACATGCTCATCAAAACTAATCTGCATGATCGCCCACTATACTACACTGGATACATCGGCAACGTAAAGGTGGATCGAATGCACATTGATCCTGGCTCTTCCATAAGCATTATCCCGAAGGGTCTGCTACATCATCTCCGCATCCCAATGCATCGCCTGACGCCTACAAGCACCACCATCAGCGATTTCAATTCGGACAGGAGCTACCCTATTGGGAAGATTCGTCTGAAGTGTCAAATTGGCGACCTCCAATCCGAAGTCACCTGCTACGTCATAGATACAGACACTTCTTACAACATCCTCTTGGGGCGCCCGTGGATACACGATTATATGATCGTGCCTTCCACGCTGCACCAGTGCTTCAAATATGTCGACAAACACGGCTTCGTGAGGACAAAATTTGCTGATATCGATCCCTTCAAAGGGGTCGAATCTTACTACTCAGACTCCTGCCTGTACGAAAAGTCGAAGAAGCATCTTGGTGAAAGAGATATACAAGCTAGTACCGAGACAGCCACATGATCAGAAGAGCCTCTAACGATCCACCTCCAAGCTCGCAAACCGGGCAGGTTTGTACCCCTTACCGCCACTCTGCGTAAGGACGCAATCAGCCTCTCGGCACAAGAAGAGCAGATGATAATCCGACTGCCGAGGTCTGGCCAAGTGCCAAGATCCACAACAGGGCCACTAACAATCAGACTGCCGAGAGTCGGTCAGCCCCAAATGGAGAAGCTCAATCCCTCCGACAAACCACTGACGATACGTCTTCCCAAGAAGGGTCGTCACCCCGATGCAAGATCTGATACTTCTAGCGAACCAGCCACTCCTTGCCCCACATCGAAGACCAAACTGGGGGTCGCTAGTCTGCCAACAACTCCATGCTCAGCTCCATCAACTGAACCGCTGACGATCAAGCTCCCCAGGTCATCCTCTCAGTCTTCATTCACACAGGGGGGTAGCCGAAGAGGAACCGGAGCTAGCCAAGTATGTGGCTGCCCACACTGATGTTCCCTCCGCAGATGATGTAATCCCCTAGAAAAGATACCTTACTTCATCAATAAAGGGCTATCTTTGAACTACCTCGAGCTTAATAAGCTTTGTACAATGTACGCTATGGAATACGGTATAGGCACTCACCTACACACACATGTGACAAATGTCTACACCACAATCCAGCTTACTCCAGCAGAAGACGCTTACCGAATAATCGAGGGAGGGGACCATCCAATCATCTTCGGCCGAAAGGACGATCCGCATCCCTTCACCATAGAAGAAGTCGACCTTGGATCGGATGCCGGGAGACTACCTCTGTATCTTTATAGCCCCCAATCTAAACATCTCATGCAGAAACAGGGGTATGATCTCGAAATGACACCGGGTTTGAACTATGGTACTGGACGACGATTACCTTTGAAGCCCCCGGTCCCGACTGGCAAACCACGGGACTACTATAGCAAGACTCGATGTGGATTAGGGTATGTGACACCCACAACGACCCCTGAAAGTTCATATGAAGAGTGTGACTGGCATTCACATTCGACCGGGTCACCAACTTCTGATTCGGATACTAGCATCGTAGACGTATTCAGACAAGTCCTGTCAGTCAACATGGCATTCACCGACGCTTATGAAGAAGATGAAGACATTTCAGAAATTTTCGAGGTAGAGCCGTGGGCCCAACAGCTAGATGAACAATAGGAAAAGCGTTTCGAGCAAAGAGAACCTCCCACTGAGGATGAGGTCATACAAGTTAATCTTGGTGATGAAGCCTCCCCGAAACCAATCTTCATCAGCCAGAGTCTGACAGATGAAGAGCGAGAGTCGCTGCTCCAACTCGTCAAAGAGTATATTGATGTGTTCGCCTGGAGCTATAAAGAGATGCCAGGATTGGACCCCGAGATCGCACTCCACAAACTCAATATTCGTCCGGATGCAAAACTTGTCAAGCAACAGCAACGACGGTTTCGCTTCGATGTCATGAATGCTATTGAAGTCGAGGTCAACAAATTGATAGCCAGCAGCTTCATTCGTGAAGAGCAGCATCCAGACTGGGTAGCCAACATAGTACCGGTTCTCAAGAAGAATGAGAAGATCCGAATATGCATTGACTTTCGGAATCTGAATGAGGCATGCCCTAAAGATGAATTCCCTCTCCCTATTACAGATATTATGATCGACAACACCTGCAGTTTCGAACGTATGTCCTTCATGGATGGCTTCTCAGGATACAACCAGATCAAGATGTTCCATGACGATGAGAAGCACACATCATTCCGAACACCGATTGGTACATATTGCTACACCGTTATGCCTTTCGGTTTAAGGAATGCTGGCGCTACTTACCAGAGAGCTGTGAGCGTCATCTTTAGAGACCACTTGTGCAAGACAGTGGAATGCTACGTCGACGACATCGCCGTCAAAAGCCGTTCGAAGGAAGATCATCTGCAAGATCTCAGGACAGTGTTCGACCTAATGCGAGCACACAACTTAAAGATGAACCCTACGAAATCATTCTTGGGTGTCTCCAGCGGGAAATTCCTGGGTTTCGTCATCACTTCTCAGGGCATTCACATCGACCCCGAGAAAACAAAGGCAATCATGGAGATGGGTCCCCCGAGAAATCTCCGCGAACTCCGAGGCCTCCAAGGCAGGCTAGCTTACATCAGGAGATTCATCTCTAATCTCTCCGGACGATGTCAACCATTCACCCATCTCATAAAAAAGGGAGTCTCTTTCGTATGGGATGAGGAATGCCAGCGCGCTTTCGACAGCATCAAAGAATATTTGTCGAATCCTCCAGTCCTGGTAGCTCCTGTTGCTGGAAAGCCATTCCTGCTCTATGTGCGAGCTATAGAACATTCTCTTGGTGCCCTATTGGCACAGAACAATGATGCGGGCCACGAACAAGCTATATACTACCTCAGTCGGAAGATGATTGGGCCAGAATACCGATATACGGCCGTAGAGAAGGAATGCCTTGCTCTCGTGTTCGCAATCCAGAAGATGCGACACTACGTCACGGGACAAACCATCCACATGATATCGCGGATCAACCCCCTCAGGGTCCTCATGACCAAACCTGGGGCACTCAGCTCTCGCCTTGCTACCTGGGCGATATTACTATCACCATACCACATGATCTTCATCCCGCAAAAGGCTGTTAAAGGCCAGGCTCTGGCAGACTTTCTAGCAGTCCATCCAGGTTCAAAGACGACTAGGGTATATGAAGAAATATCGGACGAAGTCATCAGTTTAAATGCAGTCTCCTATGATGCCATCTGGCGAATGTTCTTCGACGGCGCTTCGAGAACTGGACCAAAAGGCAACATCATCGCTGGAGTTGGAGTGGTGCTGATTTCTCCCTCCGGCTTGGTGATCAATCGGGCCTACTCACTCACAGAGCCCTGCTCAAATAATGTGGCCGAGTACAATGCCTTGGTCATTGGCCGCCGATTTGCAAAGGAGCTGGGGGTAGAGTATCTTGAAGCATACGGCGACTTACAGTTAATCGTCAATCAGATTCGGGGGTCGTACGAGGTCCGCCACGAAGACATGATCCCGTATCATCAAATAGCAATCGACATCATCTCGTCTCTGGGAGGATTCTTCATAGAACATGTTCCCAGACTCCAAAACATTGAGGCTGATGCCCTTGCTGGTTTGGCCGCTTTCCTAGCTGTGTCAAATTATGCTCGTCATCAGGTCGACATAATAGGCCGTGAACTGGTCTGTCCTAAGGATAACGTTCGATGCATTGAAAGCTACTCCGCCCTTTCAGTCGACGAAGCACCAGACTGGAGACAGCCGTTCATCGACTTCGTAGTATACGACATCCTGCCAGATAATCCGAAGGAAGCTACTTCTATCAGAAGACGTTCTCTCAGATTTTTCTATGATACGAAGACGAAAATGCTGTATCGCCGATCCTATGATGGGTTGCTGCTTCGGTGTCTATCAAATACAGAAGCCAAGGAGGCCGTACGCGAGGCCCATGATGGTGTCTACGGAGCCCTTCAACCTGGCCCGAAACTGCAAGACCGCCTTCGCCGAATGGGCTATTACTGGCCCACGATGGTTGCAGACGCAATAGATTATGCACGAAAGTGCAAAGCCTGCCAAATTCATGCCGACTTCATCCACCTCCATCTGAATTCCTACATCCGACTGTAGCCTCCTGGCCATTCGAAGCATGGGGTATGGACATCGTCGGCCCAATTACCCCGCCTTCGTCCAGAGGAAACCGATTCATACTCGCAATCACCGATTACTTCTCCAAATAGGCGGAAGCCATCCCATTGGCAGAAGTGAAAACTTCGAACGTGATCAGCTTCCTCAAGCATCATGTCATCTACCACTTTGGACTGCCCCGAAGGATCATCTACAACAATGGGCCACAGTTCGCAAGCCACGTATTTTATCGGTTCTGCGACAAGTACCGAATTCAGAATATTGCTTCGACACCCTACAACCCAGCAGCCAATAGGTTAGCAGAAGCATTCAACAAAACCATCATCAAGTTACTCAAGAAGTTCGTGTCATCCAATAAACGCGACTGGAACGAAAAGCTCGGTGAATGCTTGTGGGCGTACCGTACCACAGTCCGAACGGCCACAGGGAACACACCATTCTTCCTGGTGTACGGGAGCGAGGCAGTTCTCCCATTAGAGACTCAGATCCCCTCACTCCGCGTTGCCTTCATACATCAGTTGACGACAGACGAAAACCACCATCGCCGACTACAGGAATTGGAGGCCCTAGACGAGAAACGTCTGTTAGCTCAACAGCGAATCGAACTATATCAGGCCAGAATCTTCGGAGCTTTCAACAAGAAGGTCAAGATCAGAACATTCCAAGTAGGCGATCTCGTTCTGGTGGTTCGGAGGCCGATGGTTATGACGCATAAAACCGCCGGCAAATTCCAACCAAAATGGGAAGGCCCGTTCATCATCGAAGCTGTATTCTCCAACGGCACCTACCGCCTCGCAAAACAAAATGGAGACTTGCTCATGTTGCCCATCAACGGCAAGTTCCTGAAGAAGTATTATGTCTGAAACAAAATCCTCGAGACATCTCAGAGTGTCGAGTTATGTACCTCCCCGTACCACTGAACTTACATTCTGGTTCCATACATAGAGTCATATACCCGCTGGTACCTCTGAACTCATTCCTACATGTTCCATACATAGAGTCATGTACCTGCTGGTACCCTGAACTCATTCCTACATTTTCCAGTCATAAGAGTCATGTACCCGCTGGTACCGCTGAACTCATACTCACATTTTCCAGATCAACGAGTCACGTGCCCGCTGGTGCCACTGAACTCACACTTTCACAATATCGAGTCATGTACCCGCTGGTGCCTCTGAACTCACATTCCGGTCACTCTTTCAGATAGTAAGTCATGTATGATCATACCTCTGAACTTTCTTCCTATAAGAGATCCTCCCTTATGATCCGCTACCCGCACTCCCAGTGCACAAAAAGGGTAATGGGTCCACAAATTTCTAAAACGACCATGTCGATGCTACCTCTGAGTCATTTCACTTTCGCCAAAAATAAATCACCCCCTACATAAAACTTCCATGTCCTCATTACCTCTGAGTCGTTTTATGTACCCCGTCTTTATTGAGCCCACTCCTGCCATGTCCTCATTACCTCTGTGTGGGAAGGCTCCGTAGAAGAAACCTTCATACTTGCCATGTCCTCATTACCTCTGAGTAAGTATGTCGGTTCCCTTTAAACCTATTATCTGTACCCACAACCGGAGTACGACAAGGCTAATAGGTCCACAAATGTCCTCTGTTGACCGCAAATGTCCTCTGTTGACCACAAATGTCCTCTGTTGACCACAAATGTCCTCTGATGACCACAAATGTCCTCAGTCGACCATAGATGCTGTACTGGGTCTCCAGTACACGCCCATCCCTTCCCTATCGTGCCTGGGAGCCCAGTTGCTCCCTGGCATTCTCTCGAATATCGAAAACTTCCATAGCTGTCTTATCGCGAAGTTGTTCTAGGTATTCCTCTCCAAAACTTGTTACTCATACCTAAAACCAAGGTACGCCCAGGGTAACAGGTCCACAAATAATCCCCCAACAGGTTCAATTCCACAAACACCACGAGTACAAGAAAGAGAAGATGAGTTGAAACATGCTCATTTATTCAGAATTCAAAGTGCTACATCATTTGGGATCACACCCCTTATAAAATAAAAACAAAAAGAAAAAAAAAAGAAGAGAAAAAAGTACAAAAGAAAACAGAAAACCGATCACTGCTCCGGGGCACATAACGCCGTGAGACGGTCCGTCAGCAAGGCAACCGACCGCTCAAACCTCGGTGTAGCTCGACGCTCCGCCTCTTGGGTCGGCGCCGCCGCGTCCTCCAGATGAGCGTGAGCTTGCCAGCTGTCCTCAAATTTCTTGAAAGCCCGCTCCAGGTTAACAGAAGATCGGGAAACCTTCTCGGCCTCCCGAAGGATTGACTCCTGTTCCGCATAAGCAGCATTCAGCTCCGACTCTAGGAAGGCCAATTCCCTCTGAAGTACGAGAATCCGCTCCTTCGTGTCAGCTATTCCGCGAGAAGCAGCCTCTTCCCGAGCCCTACAAGCTTGACTTCGACGACCCAGCCTGTCATACGAAGCGAAAAGCTCGTCAAGGTCCCCCTTCACAACTGGCCCGGAAGTGTCTCGAGCGAGCTTTATCCTATCCCGAGCGGCAATAAGGAAGCCCCGCTCCCATTCAATCGCAGCAGGCAAGTCAGCCTGCCGTAACACCAGCAATCGAGTCACGAGCTGATCAGCCTCTGCCAACTTGGGCTCCAGGAGCGCAGCCAACCCCACCCCACCAGAAAGAGTCTTTAAAGTTTCAATCTGACCCCGAGCGCACCGCAGGGACAGAGAAAAAGGGATCCCCCGTTCTACGGTAGCATCTACGCCCCACTTTAAATGGCGATAGAAGCTGTCGACCGCATCCTGCGACACCTCGTCCAGAGCCTCCGAAGAAGCCGGCGTCAACAGGAGTGTAGCTGGCAACACTGAAGAAGACGTGACAGAATCTGCCGCTCCTGCCACGAGGAAAACAAACTCCGTACGGAAGGACGCCTGAACAGCGGCCAACTCCTCTTCAGCAGCCCGCAGAACTTGAATGCTCGGCAGGGCCGAGAAGTCAATCTCCGAAGCCGTATAAGCAGCAGAGGATGAGGCGGAGACCATCGCTCCCGGAACGAGCTCCACTCCCATCTGCCCGGAGCTGGCAGGAGGCCCCTCGACATACGTCGGTGAAGGAGAAGAAACGCTCCTTTCCTCCAGATCGCAGCAGGCCGAGCCTTCCCCAAGAACATCCGCTGTGGGAAGTAAAGGGTCAGGACCTGTAGGGCCAAGACAACCATAAATCGATTTGACCTGGAGGATATGTTGATAGAGCAAATAAGCCCCCTCACTAGTCAATATTTAGCTTATCTTATCAGCGGAAGAGTGTGGAGGCTGAGGTTCGCCTACAGCCACCACAACCTCTCCACCAGCGGCCTCCAAGTCGAATATAATAGACTCCTCCGCCCCGGCACCCTCGGGATGCGACGAGATCGGCGTCGCCTTGCTGAAATTCAGCAATCTCGGAGACAGGCCCGAGGAAACCTTCGTCACCCCGAACCGAGGCCTCAACAACTTGGGAGTCCCCAGCCGCCGCTGAGAGAGCCCCCGCAGAAAGGACCGCGACACACATGCCACTAATCAAAGTAGCAAGGGCAGGATCAACTACAGGGGCAGCAGACGGTTCATGAGAGCCTGGTTCGTCAGATGCCTACAAAGAAAAATGATTAGGTCATATCTCCAAGAAAAAGAAAGCCACAACAAGGAGATAGCTCCAACATAGTCTTACCTCCGGAGCACCGTCAGCATTTTCACCCCTCTCGGTAATAAGCAACCCACGAGACCTAACGGCGGCGCTTTTCACAGAAAAGGTCGTTCTACCATCAGAAGACTCACGTCTGACTCGTTTGCGTGAGGGACCAGGCACAGCGGGAGGCTGTCCTTCCCTCACTACTTCCTCTTGTGTAGCAAGCGATGGATCCTCCGCCAGTTCGTCTGGTGTGGCAAGCGGTTGATCCGCTACTTCTTCCCCCCAAAAGAAAGAGAGTCTTCGCTAGCATGATCATCATCCTCCTCAGCCGCCTCGGAAGATTCTGTTTCAGGGAGGGGTGTCTGGAGCGCTAGTTGCTTTCTAGCCTTAGCCCCTTTGGACTTTTCCTCTAAACCGGTACCCACGATGAAACTGGTACTCAGATCGAAATTTACAGAAGGCTTGTTCGCCATAACATGATACAAGGCAGCCACGAACAAAATTTCCCTCGGCGCCTTAGTATCAGGGATCGAGAAGCTGGCCCGAGTATGATAAGCGTCATAATAATTCCACGCCCTGACACCATCAAGAACGCTACCTTCAAAGCCCAAGCAAGGGCTGGGACAGTCAAGGAATAACTGGCTATAGCCAAATTGGCGAAAAAACCTACTAGGCAGGTAGGGCTCCAAGTACACATTATCGCGGTTACGATAAACCAGATGCGCAGGGCGAATGTTGCGCAACCAGGTGAGCATCTTCGGAGACAGAAAGTGAGGAGGTCCGGTACCATCAAGGTGTACATCCCTCACTTCCTCATCGAAAAAATGAGGAACAGACACGAAAAAGTCACACCCATCCACCCTCGCCAGTGCCCTCCGACAAGCTGGCATAGTACTGTATTCCCAAGGTTGGTGATGGCATTGGAAAAGGAAAGCGTCTTCGTCTGTAGCATCTTCCGCTGTTCCAGATCCCATCAAAGACTTGTAGTGCATCAACAACCTCCCCATCAAATAGTGGAAAGGTAGCTCTATGCGCTCAAAGTCCAGCATCTTCTTGCGGGCAATAACCTTGGACGAGAATGTTCGAAGACCGTGGTGTATGCTACACACCATAGCCGGGAGAAGAGCCAGTCTAACTCCAAATACCAGCTTAACGGCAGGAAGAATGAAGTGGCGGCTGATCCTCTCAATAGAACCTGCCCCCCCGAGACTACGCAGTTCCGTAGCCATATCATCAAAAATCCAGCCAGGAGCGCTTTCTCAGACATCTGCCTAGTACCGTAGTAAAAATAGCGAAGAGAGTCAGCTTGACTCCCGAATATGTCGCTATTAGACTGCGACTTCTTGACGCTAAACATCAGGTCTTTTATCTCTCCCTGGGTTTGAGGGGTTCGAGGAATAACCTCGCCAGAAGGGCCAGCTTTAAAAAGATAATTGACCCAGGATGTGGTGTGGGGAGCGTTCCCTTCTGAGTTATCCTCCTTTTTTATAGCCATCTGGTGACAAGCACTATGATGGCATAGCAACTCCTGGTACACCGCAACAAAACCTGGGAGTCGTCGGTTCAGGTCCTCGAGCTCCTCGTTCGAAGGGGTGTACACCTCGAAAGGCTCGTTCCCCCACGGAAGCTTGGAGACAGTATACATCTCGTGGAGAGCAAGCCCCAACTCCCCTCCGGGTGCGAAGAACGTCCCTGTTCGCCGGTTATATATCTCCAGGAGCACCACGAACAATAGATTATTGATAGAAAGCCCGTGACAGGTGCCCCGGATGGCATGATAGAGTCCCACCTCCCGCAGGAATGTCCCGTAGGTCTGTAGAACCCAAGTAGTCAAGTGGGCCCACGTAGAAGTGGGGTTTATCCAGTTCAGCAATGCCAGTCTGCCAACGGGATAAGATTTTTTACGAACGAGCCGATTCAGGAATGTATCAGCTTGAGTGAATGTGAAGTTGGGACCATATACGTTCATGAAAGTACCTGGGGCCAGTCCCATCATGTACCAGCGGACGGAATCCTTACCCGCGTACGCTGACCCAATGTTCGGGTTATAATGGATATCGCCCATCAACATCCCTGATTGGGTAGGAGTTAAGTTACACACCATCTTCCTGTCCAACAATACCATATTGAACCACGACAAAGGATAATGACGCTCCATGAAAGGAATATGGATCGCCATCCCATACAAAGCAAAATCCCAGTTCTCAGAGATCTCTAATACTCGAGGATTCTTTATGATTAAAGCGTCCCCGAAGAGGAATGAGGGCTTCAGGTTTGATCCATCCAACTTCCTAGAATTCATCATGGCACGGAGATAAAGGAGGGTCTGATTCTCGATGGCGTTCAACCTCCCCGAAGGCTCATTAGCAGGAAATTGATTCAGTACGTACTTAACTAAGTCATCAAGACGCACGCCCAAAGCAAACTGATTCGAGCCCACTAGGAGTTTCCCCGCAGGATTTACTGGCAGATTCACTGAAAAAAAAGACGAAAGAAATAAGATTAGAGGATGGTCAAAACAAAGAAGCGTTTGAAAGATTATTTAAGTCTATGCAGCTCGGGTCATCACAGCCTCCTGCGGCTCAGAACCAGATGAGTCTATGCGGTTCGATTCATCATAGCCTTATGCGGCTCCGAGTCAGACGAGTCCATACAAATCAAGTTCAGATGAGCTTATGAAGCTTCTGCGGTTTAGGTTCAGAAGGGCCTATGCGGTTCAAGGTTCACATGGACTCAACAGACAAAACTAGACGCTGATGCGGCTCAGATTCATGTGAGACTATGCGGTTCAAAGTCCACGTAGACTCATGTGGCCCTGAACATATAGACTCATACGGCTACAAGCAGATGAGCTTATGCGGTTCAAAAGTGAACTACGCTCATGCGGCTCAAACCGAAAATATATATGCGGTTCAGATCGAGTATGACAAGCCCATGCGGCCTCCTGGGCGAAGCGCTTATGCGGTCATATCGACGAACCTTGTACAAGCGGCTTGTGCATAAATAATGCAGCAGAGCCATGGCAGTTAGGGTTCTAAGGCAACGCCCTTACCAGCAATAGGCAGATGAACGTCGGGATGAACAGAGTGAACAGCGGCCGACGGAGGACTGGCCACGTTCGTCACCACAGTCGCCGCAGAAGCGACCGCCTTGCCCTTCGCAGCCTTCGACGCAGCGACCTTCTTGGGAGCCATAGATGCTTGGAAGAGAAAGGAGTTAGAACAGCAAAAGATCGAAGAGAGTAAAGAAGATTCCCCAGAACGAAAGTGTTCCTATTTATAGACAAGGAAGGAGCGCCTCGATCCGCGTACAAATATGATGATCGACTCTTCGATCATCGAGGCAAAACGACTTAATAATAGCCTGACTCTTGGAATCCTGGCCCAAAAAGCAGCTCTTAAAATTTAACAGCAAATCAAGAGCATTAAATGCAGAAGATTTACAAAAGATTTGCACACGTGGCAGGAAGACGTGGCAAGAAGCTCATGCGGCCAAAACAGCCCATGCGGCTCAGAGAGTCATGCGGCTGAGGTAATCATACGGCTGGTCAAATCCATGCGACTAAGACAGAATACATCCATGCGGCTCTGGCATAATCATGCTTCTTATTCAAAGTATTTCAATTTTGTAAATTGAAAACTTTGAAGGGGGTCTTGTAGAAGCATGAAAAAGAGGAAAAAAATGATCCATGCGGCCAAGGAGCCACATGTGGCTCAGGAGTCCCATGCGGCTCAAATACATAAGCAGCTCGAGTAGATTCCATGCGGCCCACAGAGGAAAGCCACGTGTCTTTTCAGAACAGCTATAACCGACGTCATTCAAACACAATTAATGCTCTGACGGCTGACAGCTGACAGTTGACAGCCCTGACGAAAAGTAGTCATAATGACTGACACAAGGGCACTATCTTCCTAGGGAACTGGAGAAAATCTTCACAGCTTCGAGGCAAGTTTATGCGGCCAGATTAGACGAGTTCACACGGCCAGTACAGAGAAGCCTATGCGGTTCAATCATGAAGGTCCCCCATGTGGCTCGGCCATGAAGAAATCCATGCGGCTCGGCCATGAAGACTCTCATACAGCTCGGCCATGAAGACCCCCATACGGCTCGGTCATGAACATATTCATGCGGCTCGGTCATGACAACCTTCATGCGGTTCGAGTATAGAGACTATTCATACGGCTCGGTCATGAAATCTTTCATGCGGCTCGGTCATGACGACCTTCATGCGGCCCAAACACGAACGCTCCTCATGCGGCTCAACAACGATGACAGGACACGTGTCCTAAAGATAATCAAATTTTAGGTCAGATCCCAATAATTTGGGACCCATGGCAATAGAATGAATTAAATTAATTCATTTAGATTTACGGACATCAGTAAATCATCATGATGGGGATTTATTGCAATCAACATTAATTACTGACATGATTTGGTATAATCCTCATTAATGGCCCAGATCCTTCACGCTCAAGATTAATGGCCCAGATTGAGATCATTTACCAGGCCGCCGCCACTTTAAGAATGGGCAATCATTACAAACCCTAACGATGCCCTCCACTATTATGAATAGCAAGGTGCCATTCCCTTGCAAAAAGACGCTCTCCCAATAATCAGAAAGAAAAATGCGCAGAGATCAATCCCGAGAGAGAGAGAAGCCAGAAGAGCAATACGAGGAGAGCAAGAAGAGCATTTCTTCGTCAACGCCAAGCATCTCGTTATAGGAGCCAAGACTACGTCTGATCGTCCAAGGAGTAAGGCAGAGCTGCCGTCGTTTTTCCGAGCCTCTACCGTCATTCCCTAGAATCAAAAATAAACAATTGTACTTAGATTGCTGTACCTAGGTTTTTGTCCCTAGGCTTTCTTTGTACAAGCGAGTTTGTAACGTGAAGTAAAAGTCCAGTCCTCCCATAAAACTGTTCTTCTCTTTTATATTTCATGGCAAACAATATTTTATACATATTTTAGAAAAAAAAAAAGAAATATGAGTGAACAGTCGCAACTACCACTGTTCTTCTTCTCAAGTGAAAGCCCGACCCCCCAGGTTACAGAAGCAAGGCTTCATTATAATTTTTTTTAAAATTTTTTGATAAGGCCGAAATTATTCAAATGTACCTCAAATTATTCAAAATCTTTTCCTATCAATTCCCCAATAGATTCTCTCCAACCTAATCTAAATCCTAGTTTAAAACCTGAATCCAAATTCGATTAAATCGAATCAAAATCTATATATGCGTATAGAACAAAACTTTCAGGATTCTCCTCCTAAATACCAGAAAATCTCTACGAGACCAACTCTAAGTACTGCGCCGACATCCCCTGACCACTTGCGTGCAACCCCACGATACCCTGCATGGCCGTCGTGACCGCCGTACACCATCTTCAGTCACCGAAAATAAAGAAGAACAGAGCAACTCTGTTCTGACACAGCAGCAAGGTACCCCCTTTACTGCCTCGTTTTCTTCGTGCATAGTTAATGATTTTCGATTTTCGCAAGTTATGGCAGAGAGTCTATGACACTCTCAGAATCCCAATAGATAGTTTCGTGATTCGTAGAAAAACCAACCAGTGGCATCGACGCAAAGTCGATGTTAACCCACTGTCATATTGACAGATTTGTGACTTCAAGTACCCCTATTTTGAGACGATTTTCGACCAACCTAGTAAAAAGTTTTAGGAAATTTCTAAACAATATTTTAGACCATCTATAGAAATTCAAATCCCTTCTTTTACTTTAATTTCTCATGCATTGTATTTAAATATTTTTGAACCCTAAGTTTGAGAAAAACAGTTTTTGAAAACAGAAATTTATAGAAAAATTTTCTCGATACGGCGTGCGCTCGGACAAACCGGGCGACGTGGTCGCAACCCATGAGCATCAAAAGACGCGCATGGATGTTGTCGACATGTGAGATTTGGCAGAACTCAATTTCGTTGTGCGTGCGCGATGAAATTGAGGCGTATCGGTCAAGATACTCCCGTATCGACCTTTTGCAAATTAAGTCATAACTTTGTGTATAGTCGTCGGTTAGAGACAAAACTTGTGCCAACAGGACCGGATCATTTTTTGGGTCCTGTGTGCCATGTTTGGTCCAATTCTGAGAAGGTCGACTGGAACATCTTTTTAGCGGGCCTACGACCCCCTCCAACGGGCAAAATTGTGCACGGTCCGCTAGAATCCAACTTTGGACATATGGTTGGGTTCGCCTTCTCAAACCAGACCCGTAGACGTATAATTTGATGACTTTAGAGACAATAGGTACTGGTACGCGTTTCGATGTAAAACGGGTCCAATGGCGGACATCGTTTTGACCCGAAATTATGATTTTGCCCCTGTGTCCACAATTGGACTTATGGATAGGCTATCTTTGCTATTTTTCTTTTTTTAGAAATTTTCATGATGTTTATTTCAGCATCCGAGGATGTTTGTGAGATTTAACCTTCCATGCTTCACTATTCGGTCGATTCGAGATATCGAACTTTGCTATTCCTGTGCACCACCCTCAGGCTAGATATCTTGTCATTTGCTATCTATTTTACTTTAGCTCATATTCATGCATTTATTTATTATTTCTATTTCTGCAAAAACAAACTGTGCTATATTGTAGTAATTAGATAGATTACACTGTGTAGTTTTATTTCTCGTACTTATTATTTTATGCTTATTAATCTTAGATTTAAGGGACCACCCTTTGTGTGTTGCATTCATTGGCCTTGACACGTTGTGCCACGAAGTCGCGAGTCGCATATAGAACTCGGATATGCGTGACTGGCTGGCCACCAGTACGTATAAGTCGTGTGATAGGGATAATCGCTAATAGTATTGCATGATAGTTTGACTTAGTGGTTATAAAGGTTATGTGTTGTCAAGAAAACATATAGGCATTGGGTGGGAAGGACATATCCTTGGCGTATGGGCTACTATGCACATGTCCCTTGTGATGGTATGCTCCGCCAAAGATGTGGGTTGACGACCCTTTATTTCCTTGCTTGCACGTTCGAGGAACGGTTATGCTTAAGGACCCTGGTGCCCGAAGGGGGGACTATGCCGATCCTATTTTAGCCAAAGAGCCTATATGTTGGAGGGATGTTCTTAAACTGTATTAACTAGAACTGTTAGGCTATCCTATCCGTTAGGTATGGATACTTTTGGTTTGAGTACTTATATCTGATCGCGGCTTGGAACAGAAACTTGTCGCGGACTAGTTTGTCACATCTTGTCCTTGTTTGGTTGTAGGTGTGACTCACTACTCCAATGAAAAGGTACTGAACCTTGTTGTGGTCCGAATACCGTATTGGATTCGTGACTTGGAAAGATACTTCATCGTGGGTTAGTGTGCCATCTCCTATCCTTGTTTGGTTGGGAGGATGGTTTGCTAATTCAAGGTTGAGTATTGGACCATGTTATGATCCGATTGACTTATTATTGAGCAGTATTTATTCAGTTTATATGGCATGATATTATGTATCTTGTTACGTCTCTGAGGACCTGGTGATCTCTCCAGGTGTGTGCTATTGCCTTTTCGCAGGTGTTCTAGCCAAGGCCGTGATCTTCAATATCCCTTCGAAGATGATTGCTCTTGGATCATCCTTTGCTTCGTTTATTAAACTCTTCCATTGTTCATGTATTCCTCTTTTTTAAATAGTTGATAGTGGATTTGTCTTCGCCCAACATATTGTATAAAGATATTTTATAGTTGATTATATGATATCTTTTATTCCTTTATTTTGTGGATGAGATTAGTGTGTCGTGGTTTACTTTATTTTATAGCTTATCTTTACATACGAGGATTCCATATACTTCATATGTATGCAGCTGGCATATCTACGTACTTAGTCCCAGGTATTTTGGGACTGGGACGTTACATGTTTTGTGGTAGCCCATACAGGTCAATATAAATTGTTTGGTTACTTTATCTTACCAAGCAAGCTTGCGTATAGGATTAGAGTTTAGGATCCCATCCACATACTTAACCTCCTACCTCGATTCCATTTTCGAATTCTCGCTTGGCTCCCTTGATTTGCATCTTGCCTGATTCCTTCTATCGTAATTCTTATCGCTTCCTTCGTGCTTGATAAAGGTTAGGAAAGTAACTTGTACTAGGTAGACACGTTCTGTTGTACTATCACACTACTAGTTTAACTCTTATAAGTTGGGTAGAATGCCTCACAACCTAGCATCCCATTATCCTTATGATCCCTTTAGGAAGTATAGTTGAATAACAATGGCTAATTACGTAGGACTTGGAGTTTTAGAGGACCCTAACCCATCTAGTCAACCAAAGCCTTAGACAAGAAGACAATAGGACGACAGTATAGGCAACAACACCGGATAAGACTTAGAGTTTAAGTTACTTGAACTATTCATATTTTCTTTTATCATTATATCGCGTACTTATATTTTAGACTAACTCGACTAATGCTGCTAATTTAGCCTAGTTTTGCAAGCTTACCTTTTTGAGCTTGTTCAAGACATATGTTATTTGGGCGCATCCACTAACATATTGCCTAATCAGAACCGGTGCATGATGGTCTGATCAACCTAGTGCACTTGGTTCGCTCTTCGTATGATTACTCTACGTGGATTGTGATGTAGTTAAACACGTCCTTTAGGATCTCATTCGCGACTGCCTTGGCAACTCCCTTTTGAACTATTCAATTGCCTTTGAAAACCATATTTACAAATCGTTCCCACCACCCTTGAACACTTATAGTTTTTCGTCACCTATTTCGAAAAACAAACGCTTGTAAACATGAAGTATTCTTCTATGGCCATGAAGACTATATATACACAATCATTTTCTTCCATTCGAAATTGGAGAACTAACTCCAAACTTAATGCATATCTAGCATATCTCATTATCGATTCTGTCGTCTAGTATTCCTTTATAATCTAGAGTCGAGGTACTGTATCACGAGTTTGAAATTTTCTAACCTCGTTAAACCTAAAATCGTGACTTGCTTCTATAGAGTATAGATTGTAAGCCCTCTAAATTTTAGGATTGACTAGCATTACCGATTGATTAGAATAAGTAGGTTTTGTTAGGGTGATAATTAGTGACTCATGAACTCCCACTTTCTATCTAGATCATTTGGTGTCCCCGACCGTGACATTGAGATTCGGACCACGAGACCAACTGTTACCCTTCAACAAATTCCATATACAAGACCTAGAGGAGTCCACCTTCAAGTAGACATACCATGTCCCACTAAACCACATCCCTTTGTACTCTATTTTCTCGATACGACCTTCAGGACAAAAAGGCTAACTATAACCCTTACCGCAATATAGATGTACCTTCCGACCTCAATTAGAAATCCAACCTCGACTCAAATCTTTCGACCCAATATATGGTTGTGAACTACTCGAAGCCCCCTACACACATGCCACTAGTGTGCTAATCATTAGAGGCCCCTTCTGCTACTTATACACAAAAGTCACGGAAGACGCACCTCAAGACTTACAGAACCTTCTTAACCAACTCGACAGACAAATAGGCCAACCATTTGAGTTAAAACCTATTCTAGGTCCCCTTAACCTAATAGGAATGGTTTAGATAGATTTTTGGAATCTCGTCCAACCAATATAGATTAAAATCCAAGACTTAAATTAATCAAAGATTGGTCCCAACGGGACTAATAAATCATTGGTTTATAATGTATAGTTCTATACGTATTACTTTGATACCCCTACCGTGACTTTGATATTTGGAGCATGACACTA
>JANAVB010027999.1:967611-1032611 GCA_029216955.1 Iris pallida | reverse complement strand
GTTTACAGCATTTTACAACTTATGTATAATACGAGGATTTTATATACTTCGTACGTATGCAGCTGGAATGTCTACGTACTTATCAAACTCTTCGTATGTATGCAGCTGGCATGTCTACGTACTTATCAAACTCTTCGTATGTATACAGCTGGCATGACTTATTATTGAGCAGTATTTATTCAGTTTATATGGCATGTCTACGCTGCCCGCGAGACGGTACTGACATTACCGACACGGGGAAGCATGGCAGGCGCGTGGTGGAGGGCTAGGTTTTGGTTGCTGGCGGCGGTCTCCGACAGACGCCGTGGCGTGAGGTTGACCGAAGGGCACGAGGCTGTTCGACTCAGGAACGGAAGGAAAGGCGCAACGCCCAGTGGTCGTGGTGGGGCTGCGAGATCGTTTACCGAAGAAGCATGGGACGGTCGTCGACGGTCAGGTAAGTTAGGGTTAGGGTTTTTTGATTACTTGTTTTGGTGTGCTATAGTTTTTGGTGGTGACGAGCGTGGCGGTTAACTAGTGGTGATGGTGGTAGATGGTGGCGGTACAGGGATTCCGATGGATGGGGGTCGGGGTCTCTTGTCTCGTCCTAGAACCAGAATACTCGAGAGTGGGGGACTGACACAGCCAGCTATGTACATTGAAGTGCAACCCACCTCGCAATATGGTCATGGCTGTCTAGATGCGTGAGGGTTTATCTACAAGCCAACAGTCTTTTATGGTCAAGAACAATCCTAGTGTCTCAATCTCAAGCAAGCAAATACTTGTTATAAGATGCTAGATCATCAGACATATAAAGTAAGGCATCCCAAACATTACATATTCAGATGATCATAAAACTAGTCAGACAAAATGCGAGACTAGCAAGGGTTAAGTCATACATGATCAACCCTAGGATTTGTCAATCATGTTACAGCCCTTAGGTAGGCAGAAATAAAGTTTCAACATGATCTAACACGTGCTCGGTGGCTAAACGCCTCAAAAGAATAAGTTACATTAGAGTGGGAGAGCAAAATAAGAAAACCCACTCGTTACCACAGTTACGTCTAGTGTTCACCATCTGGCTGAAAGGTAGGTAGATCCTCGGGTATCACTCCAAAATTTGGCCATACAAAACCAGCTGGGTTAGACCCCAGAAAGAGCAAGTGCCATAAGAGAGGCTACACTTAGGAACTAAAACCAGCATAAATGGAATAAAAGAACTGATAAAAGAACATAATTAGGTAACACAAGAGATATGCTTTAACGAACATACTAGCTTGTATTAAGAAAACAAGAGGTAGAATATAATTCCCATGTTAATCATGAGACAATCATTCAGGCACGGCCAAAATCAAGTCCTACGGCTTGGTATCCTTAGCTAACTAGGGTTATCACAGGCCCAGTTACTAACTAGATGCAATGAGATGTTCCCACAGTCACAAGCCTTAACTATCCAGGTTATCCAGGCAGGGTTATAAGAGTTATCAAGATTAGTAGTGTACTTTAGTACTTATGATTCTAGAAGTGCAACACATGACAATGTGCTGGAAATGTGCCCTACACGGCGGCAGGCTACAAGTCCACTGGTGTGGCCGGGATAACGGGATCGCCTGTAACTGGAAAATCTCTCTGTATGAACTACTTGATCAATCTAGTCATTAACCTAGTCAGATTAATTATGAATTCTTGACCATGGTAACCATGAATCCATATCCTTGACATGATGTAAGACAAGACATATAGCTTTGTATAGGCACAATCAACTACGGAGTCAAGGCAAGAGTTACACTAGCAAGACAGGAATAGCTGGCGCAATAGCAATTAAGATTTACATGTCATGTCAGGTTTACTTGTCATGTCAAGAGTACTTGTCAGGAGTGCGCCTTGATGGGTCACAATCAAGATTATCAAGACAGAATCATATTATCATGTTCAAGTTCAAGTTCAAGTTACTAGCTCAAGATTACCAAGTTGTCAAGTCGGGTCGTCGCAATTTAGGTCAAGTATAGAAAACATACAAAGAAGATCGAGGACACCCATGGGTTATTGAATCTATCAGTTGCATATAAACTCTAATTAAAGTGATACATGAAGATTCTTGAAGCCAAAATAAAGATCTACAACTTTCATGTTTTGAGTTTTACGAGATTTTAGCTACAAAACAGCTTAAACGGGCAAAAACAGCCATTTAGGGTGACTCGCGCACGGGTGCACTGCATGTGTGGGCAAAACTGCGCACGGCGTACGGTGCGCACATGCACGACACGCGGTCTGCGTACTGTACGCAAAATGTACTGCGTGCACAAACAAAATTGCCCACGGCGTACGGTACGCATAATCACAACGCCTGGCGCACGAACAACGAATCGTACCGACGTACAACAAGTGAAAGACGTATGGCGCGGGTGCATGGCACGCATGGCACGGAGGCACGACGCACAGGCACACGACCAATGAATCGTGCGAACGTGCGGCAAGCGAAACGTGCAGCGCGCGGGTGCACGATGTGCATGGCGTCGTAACACGACGTGCAGACGTGCGACAGAAAATCGTGCGGGCGCACGATGCATGAAACACGTAGCGTACGGGTGCACGACACGTACCAAAGATATGTCAAAACCCATAAACACATAAATATCATAACTTCGTCTTACGAAGTCGAAATCAAGTGGTTCAAAAGCCAAAATTGGGTAGAATTGAATTCTCCAGAACATGGAACCATTATTTTCGAAAATAACAAAGTTTAAGAGATCAAAACTAAGAAAAATTGAGAAAACTATAAACTTAGATCTACAAAAATATAACCATCAAAACCAAAATCTCCAAGTTCTATAAAGAGGCTTAAAATCAAGCAAGAAAGACAATAGAACAATAAAATTTGAGATCGATCATGAAATAAGTTGTACTTGCCCAGGGCTTAGTAGGTGGGAGAAGTAATGGAGAAGGAGAAGAAGAGTTAATGAGAAATAATGAGAGGAGAAAGAAGCGGCTGGTTCATATACCAACCTATCCATCTCAACCCAAACCAAAAAAACCAAGCCAAGCCAAGCCAAGCCGAACCGAACCGAACCAAGAGCAAATTAAACCAAGACTAGGCTAAACAAGACAAGTCAAAATATGGGTCACCTGACAAATGTCAGAAATCTGTACACGTATACTGAAAATACTTATAACAAAAAATGGAAGTGACAACTCTACCCACCTTAAAAGAATTCTGTCCTTGAAATTTAATCAAGAGGCTAGAGGTGTCGAGGAAAGCTATACTAACTACAGGCAATCTACGACTAGCAGTTAATCAAGCAATCATGTATGCAAGCAAGGATTTAAAAGCATAAGGCATATGGAAGACATTATACCTTATGAGTCAAACAAGTATGGATATTGCGATCGAATATCATCCTCACGTTTCCATGTTGAATCACCCAAAGAGTGATGGCCCCAAGCAACACGAACTAAACTAATAGTCTTGTTCTTGAGTATCTTCTCCCTTCGGTCAAATATGGATACGGGCCTTTTCTCATATAAAAGGTTGGTACCAACACCCAATTTCGAATGATCAAGGATATGACTCAGATTCGGGATGTACCATCGCAATTGGGATACATAGAATACGTCATGTACCTCATGTAACGACGACTGAAGAGCGAGATGATAGGACACATCACCTACTCGCTCAAGAATATCAAATGACCCTATATACCTAGGACTAAGCTTTTCCTGTACGACGAATCGAATGACGCCACGGACAGGCGAGATCCTAAGAAATACATGGTCGTCGATAGAAAACACAAGAAAAAGCTAATGGGAATCGACCCAATGGTGCTGACAATCTTGTGCAACTCGAAGATGATCTCTAACTTGTCTGACCACCTCGATAGTCTGAGTAACAATTTTTGGATCAAGCATTTGCCTCTCGCCTACATTATCCCAAGCTAAAGGTGACCTACACTTCCTGCCATACAGTGCCTCAAATGGTGTTATCTGGATACTGGCCTGTAAACTGTTATTGTAGAAGAACTCCACTAGATGCAAGTGATCTTCCCACAAACCACCAAAGTCAAGTGTACAGGATCGTAACATATCTTTGAGAGTTTTAATCGTATGCTCCGACTGACCATCTGTTGCGGATGATAAGCTGAACTAAATTTTAGACGAGTCCCCAAACTCTCTTAAAGACTCCGCCAAAAGTGCGATGTAAATCTCAAATCTCTGTCAGATAGGATACTGACTGATACTCCATACAATCTGACTATCTGTCTGAGATACATCTCTGCTAGCTGATCCATTGACTGACCAATTCTGGGAGGGAGAAAATGAGCTACCTTGGTAAGTCGGTCAACTATAACCCATATAGCATCTCTCCTAGCTAGGGATTTAGTTAACCCAGTTACAAAATCTATGGTAATGTACTCTATTTTCCATTCTAGGATTGGTAAAGGTTGAAGAAGTTCAGCTGGTCTCTGATATTCAGCCTTGACTTGTTGGCAAACTAAACAATGAGAGACAAATCGAGCTATCTCTCTCTTCATGCCATTCTACCAGAAATGCTGATGGATATCATGATACATCTTTATGCTACCAGGATGAATTAAATACTGCAAACTGTGAGCTTCTGCCATGATCTCTTGCCTGATGTTACCATTGGGTACATAAAGACGCCCTTCATTTTAGAGTATGCCATCTTCATGAATGCATAGCTCTGCTCTTCTTTTTGCTTTATATTCCGTCCTAAGCCGCTGAAGCTTAGAATCGGTTGACTGAGCTATCTTGATTCTCTCTACTATATTGGACTAAACTTGCATACTGGCCATTAATGCCACATTGGTAGGAAGAACTATCTCTATTCCCATCTTCTAAAGATATGCTAATAACTCTGGCTGTGTTGTTAAAAAATAAATTCATGCTCTTCTACTCAATGCATCTACAACTACGTTGGCCTTCCCAGGATGATACTGGAGGTTGATGTCATAATCTACTAGTAACTCTAGCCATCTCCTCTGACGCATGTTGAGAGCCTTCTGGGTAAACACATACTTAAGACTCTTATGGTCGGTAAAAATCTCTACCCGATCTCCATACAAGTTATGTCTCCAAAGCTTAAGTGCAAAAACCACTACTGCTAACTCCAAGTTATTGGTTAGGTAATTCCTTTCATGATCATGAAGCTGACGTGATGCATAAGCTACTACCTTGACATGCTGCATTAAGACGCATCCCAATTCTTTATCTGAAGCGTCATAATAAACTAAAAATCCTCCACTCCCATCCGAAAGTATGAGAATGGGTGCCGTCATTAATTCTTGCTTCAACTTCTCGAATGATATCTGACACTCTGTTGTCCAAGCAAACTGCATATCCTTGTGGGTCAACTGCGTCAAGGAAGCTGAAATTTGAGCAAAGTCTGATACAAATCGCCGGTAATAGCCTGCCAATCCTAGAAAACTACAAACCTCTGCGATGGTACTGGGTACTGGCCATGTCTCTATAGATATTATCTTTTGGGGGTCCACTTCCAGTCCACCTCTGGTGATGATGTAACCTAAGTACGAAATACTATTAAGCCAAAAATTTGTACTTGCTAAACTTTCCGTACAACTGGTGCTCTCTGAGAATCTGAAGGACTACACGGAGATGCTGCTCATGCTCTGCTTCACTCTTTCTATAGACTAAGATGTTATCTATAAACACTATCACAAACTCATCTAAATAAGGCATGAATTATGATTCATGAGATCCATGAATACTGCTGGTGTATTGGTCTCTCCGAATGGCATAACGAGAAATTCTCAATGTCCATATCTAGATCTGAATGCGTCTTTGGGATGTCTTTCTCTCTGATTCTGATCAAATTGTACCCCGACCGCAAGTCAATCTTCGAGAATACTGCTGTCCTACTGAGTTGATCAAATAAGTCATCTATCCTTGGTAGGGGATATTTATTCTTGATTGTTATAGAATTCAAGGTACGATAATCAACACATAATCTTGACGCACCATCCTTCTTTTTTACAAGAAGTATCGGGGCTCCCCAAGGCGATCCACTAGCACGAATGAATCTATTGGTTCTGAGTTCTTCAATCATCTTGTACAGGATCTCCAATTCTGATGATGCCATTTTGTAGACTCTCTCCGATACTGGTACCATCCCTGGAATCAAATTAATGGTGAACTCTATTTCTCTCTCTGGTGGCATGTCTGGAAGCTCCTCGGGAAATATGCCAGGAAATTCTTCTACTACCCTGTGAAATTGAACTGCTTCTGCTACAGCCATCCGCATGATTGGTGGAGAAGGTTCTACTTCGCCTTTGGAAAATGAAAACTCTTCTTCGTCAGGGATACCAAAAATAATCCTACCAACATGGCAGTCTATTCTTGCATACTGATCCTTCAACCAATCTATTTCTAGGACCACATCATAGTCGGCTATCGGGAATTCTATCAATTTAGAGGAAAACTCTCTACCGCTAACTACAATTTGACACAAGAAAAAGACTCTATCTACTCCCATAAGACCGTTACCAGTAAGTATATTGAGCCTTACCGATAATGACTCGGGCTCCAATCATATCTGTGTTGCGAATCGTACAGACATAAATGAATGCGATATACCCGAATCAAAATAATACTGATGCTGAAAAAGATTTAACGAGAATGGTGCCTGCCACCACCTCACCTGATGCCAATTCTTCTGCCATGGTCAGAGCCATAGCTTAACCCTGTCCTCTTGGTGCTGGTCCCCCTCTGTTGGTGACCTCTCTGCCTGCTCTGAATCTGAGCTTGGGCCTGAGCATATTGTTGCGGCCTCTACTACTGGAAGGCTTGAGCCTGAGGCGACAATAGCCTCGGAGGCTGGTACTACTGCTGCTGCACTAGTGCTGGTCGCCTAACCGATGGACTGGTTAGATTTGACGAAGATGAACTGGCTCTATGCAGGCAGGACCCTATCATGTGGTTCGGTGTCCCACAAGCCAAGCACAACCCCAGTGCTCTGCGTCACTCTGAAACCACGTGTCCAGGCTTCCAATAATGAGAGCAGCCCATTAAGGAAGATTCCTTCTGCTTCTGCTGCTGAGGATACGTTGAAGTCGAGTGCTGAACCGACGAAACTGTGGTCGTCCTCCTAGGAGCTCCAATAGTCATAGCCCTAGCTGTCGGGGCTAGTGTTGATGACTGAGATAACTATCCATGAGGCCTCTTCCGTCCTCCAGTTCGATCTACTATCCTCTGGGAGGTATATTCATGTCTCCTAGCTGCTCTCAAAATAGCATCAAAGGTCTGATGCTCAAACTGCTCCACAAATAGAATGATCTCTAGGTGGAGTCCTTACTAGAATTGCTGTGCTCGGTCTAATTCGGTCGCCACCAAAGTGGGAGCAAACCGACTAAGCCTAGAAAATTCGACTGCATGTCCATCGACCATTCTTCCCATATGCTTTAGATTGCTAAACCTTGTTTACAGATCATACCGAGCTACTGTATCAAAGTACTTTGTCTGGAATTTGTCAATAAATATCGCCTATAAGATATGCATCACCAACTAGCATCGCCCACTAGCTGCGGGCTAAGTCCAATAATTGCAGGCACACAATGGCCATCTTCTTTTTCTCTGGAATCCTAGCTGCCTCCAGAATCACCTCTACATTCTGAAGCCACGCGTCAGCAGCAATAGCATCTTCACTGCCGTCAAAGAAAGGAGGGTTCAGGCGCCTGAAGCTGTTAGCCGCATTATTCCCTTGATAACCAACTCTGTCCATGGCTGCTTGTATTGTCTGCTGTAGGGCATTGCCCCGAGATCTTGTGATGGAAGCAAGTCCCGCATGAGTCCTATAAGGGCTCTATTGTCAGGCTATACAGGCTGGGCTGGGCCGGATGAACTGGTGGCTCAGGTCAAGATTCAGAAAGATTAGAAAGCACAAGTAGAGATCAAGGACGAATGCTGATTGTAACGCCCCAGTCCTAAAATACGTAGGACCAGGTATACGAATACATGCCAGCAGCAGTTCACCAATGGGCCAAGCTACACAACAAGCCCATTAGCGAAATACTTAAGCTGTAAATCATGATAACACCCAGAAATACAATACAGTCCACAGGTATATACATCTAATCACTGTTTGCAAAAACAAAAAGTTTATAACAAACTTGAAAAGAATCGTACAAAGTATAATGAATTCTGGAGAAGTACAACTATAGGAATCTGATCGGAAGACGATCACTTTATCCCTTGGACTATGTAAACTTGAAGACTAGAGCCTCTGGAGAATGTAGCAGCACTTTTGCAAGAATACTTGATCTCTGTTATCTCTGTTCTGCCTTGATAATGATTGAAAACTCTATTTATAGAGTTCTTGAAATAACTGTTTTAGCAGTTATTCTGATGTACGCGAGGTTGAACTGTGCCACTTTGGGTTGCGCCAACTTCAGGTTGCGCAACTTCCATTCAGTTGCTCGAACGTGTACTAACTGTATTTAGACACATGGCATCATATAATTGAAGTGCGTATGGTCATGTACAAAGTAGTGGACACATTTTGAGAGATTAGTGGCATATACGCCACGTCATCCTGCTCTAGAACGTAAGTTGCTTCAACTTTACGAAGTTGCGCGAGCTTCAGTCAACGAGTCAAACTGCGCTTGATTAAGTTGCGCCTAAGGGCAACTTAGTGCATAGGCACGTGGCAGCATTTTAAATATGTAAGAAAAATTTGTTCAGATTGTGCCTAGGCGCTGTCACGACCCACACCCGCTTTTCGGATGCAAGCTCGTGAGCAAGCCAGCTACGTATCGAGCGGACTCCAGCCCATCTCGAATACGTAAACGCTGTCAAGGCTATGGTATACTGCCAAATCATGGCAATGTAATCTATATCTCAAATCCATAATAAGTGTATGAATCATGAATGGACACCATGGGTCATGGTCTACAGCCCACTAGCATATATATCCGATAAGACTCTAAGAAAGTAATAAGAGTCTAAAAATGAATCAGAAAATAGGATATCTCATGATAGGGTATGAAAGCACGAGCGGATAATAAACGTAATAATGATACCTGAATCTCGTAAGTGTATTATCGCATCCGAAACCCACAAGAATCGCGAATCATCCGCCATCCAGAACTACTGGCTAACTCCATGCAATCGCTAAACCCGAAGAGATCATCAGGTCCTCAGAGGACATAGCAAGATACATATAAACATGCCTATCTAGCAGTTTAAACATGCATAATAATATATAAACAGGATATAACAAGGAACGATACTTAATCATGGCAAGAGACTATGACCATACTGCTAACAAGTGACTAACGATAAATGGCTACTGACAGGTGACTATGAACTAGAATATGAGAACAACTACACGAAATGAACTACTGGATGAACAAGCGAATACGATATCAATGAAATACCAAACCCTCGCCCCGAGTGGACTCACAGGTTTGAACTAATCACTAACCCTCGTCCCGAGTGTGGACTCTCTGGTTAGTACTAACCCTCGTCCCGAGTGTGGACTCTCTGGTTAGTTCACGGCAAGACACCCTCGTCCCGAGTGTGGACTCTCTGGTGCAAGTATAAAATCCTCGTCCCGAGTGTGGACTCTCTGATGTAAACACCCTCGTCCCGAGTGGACTCTCTGGTGCAAGTCAAGTCAACACCCTCGTCCCGAGTGTGGACTCTCTGGTACAAATAATCGACATCATCGTCCCGAGTGTGGACTCACGGATGTAAATAGATCAAGGAAAACACCCTCGTCCCGAGTGGACTCTCTGGTGCCAAGGAAACAATAACAAGCATTTAGAAGTTCAATTACTCGTACTTGTTCTATGACACGACTCAAGCAAGGTACTGGTGAGACAAGATACGACTCAGTCAAGACATAGTCAAGTCCAGTATAACTACACTGTCAAGTCAAGCAAGACCATAAATTGGTGAACATGGTATGTAGAAACTAGATAAATCAAGTCAACTAGAAAGCTAATAAATTATATAAAATCTATAACAAATAGAGTATCTAATGATAATACAATAATAACATGAAAACTATAAACATGGAATTAAACTGTAGAGGGAGGCAAGGTATTTTGCCTGTAGTTCTTGCACAAACTGTAGTCACAAGTCGAGGATGAGGGGATGCCGATCTAGGAGCTGTCAACCTATAACACATATCGTACTATGAACCGTGTACGAAAACTATAAATCAATTCTAATGTTCTAGTTCTAAATTCATGGAATAGTGGCTAGTTGGATTACTAATCTAATAATATTTAATTCTAGAATAATTCACTAAAAACCTAATTAAATATAATAATAATCTGAATATAATCTAAACATACAAGTTTGGCCATCAAAAATTGTGTTTCCCAATTTTGGAAACTATGACACGTAAATTGAGACGTGCCATTGACTATCTGGTCAAACACTATGAATTTTGGATTTTTAAAGTGCACCTTGGTATATTTCAGCACCACGAGTGCGTTGGAATCAACCGTGCCGCAAAATCACGCTTTTGTCAAAAGATATCGCCGTTATGGCTAATCGTGACCAAAACGGTGATCAACCGATCAATTCTGAGTTCAACAGAATAACTAAAATATTAGATGAACGAATTAATTTCTGGAAAAAATATATGTCATAGATCTCTGTGTTAGCTTTCCAAAACTTCAAACGGTTCATGATTTCGATTTCTGGTTCTTCCGAAATCTCGAAAACACCGAAACGTGTCAAGTTTCGGACAACCGACACTCTACGAATTTTCCAAAAATTTAGGAATAATATCTACAAAAATAAATTAAATAATCAGAAAGATTACCTCGATACGAATCCAACAAAAAAAAAATGGCGCACGAAAAGCACGTCGGAGTTGGCGGGAATTAATTCGGGAAGTCGAGATCTCTACTAGAACTCTCTCTCAAAAAGGCGGCTGAAATTTTATTAGGATTTCGAATATAATAGTATATATATATATATAGAAGAGAGAGGCGGTTCAACCTGGGCGCCGACAGGTGGGCCCCCTGGGTGAATTATTGGATAATTAATTATTTAATTCAGAAAATTATTTAAAAATTATTTTAAGTCCAAATAAATCAAAATAAATTGCAGAAAAATCCAAAAAAATTCTAGAAAATTCTAGAAAATATTTCTAAGTGTTAAGAATCTAAATAAAATATTTTTAAAACAAATATCATCATGTGACGTCACAGTAAATTTTCAAAGCCTATAAAATATAATTTATATAGGTTTTAATTATATAAAAATTCCCAAAAATTCTAAAAAAATTCAGAAAAATTCTAGAATATTCTAAAAAAAATTTCTAACCTCCTAGAACCTAAATAAAAATAACTTGTCTCAAAATAGTCCCAAATGACCTTATAGTAATTCATGAAAGTCAATAAAATAAATATATCTTTAATAAATAAATATCTAAAAATGTCGAAAAATTATAGGAAAATATAATATAGCTATAGCATGCTTATAAACCCTATCTAGAGATCATGTGACCACAAGATGGTCATAAATCACCTGTGGGCTTAGTCACAACTCCTATGATCATAGAAAAATTAAATGTAAACTAATCAAATAAAAAATAAAAAATATATCACAAAATTTCGGGAAGAGGAGTTACAAATCTACCCACCTTAAAAATAATTTCGTCCTCGAAATTCTAATTCATAACTATCCCTTAAAATTCAAAGTCTACAACTACCTTAATCTCCTCAAAATAGTTTATATCCGATCTCCTAGCCATTTGTAATTATGAAACCTCGAGGACTTATACCCACCTTTGGTCACGCTACTCCCTCAAGGGTATATCACTAAAACTTTATAACCTTCCATCAAGTTGCTAGAGTCATTATCCTTAGATATCTAAGACATATAGCATCTATATCCCCACATATTTATCAAACAACCAAATAGTCAAAATCAAGCAATATTATACTATAACTTAAGAATCTATGGTGAATTTTAGACAGCACGATCATTCGTCACCCCGAAATAGGAAGTGACGAGAATCAATGGTACGGAAAGCAAGAAAGTATATTCGAGAGCAAATATGGAGTTTTCAAGGACGTAGAGAATTTCTAGGAGAATTTTCAAGGCAGAGTGGATTGAGATTTCTAAGGGTTTAGTCATAGTCGCAGACTCGTATCAGTACAGTTATGTAACCGATACGATACGCTCTGACCTGCATGGGCAACCAAAAAAACTTGTCACGATCCGCACCCACTTTTCGGATGCAAGCTCCTGAGCAAGCCAGCTACGTATCGAACGGACTCCAGTCCATCTCGAATACGTAAACGCTTTCAAGGCTATGGTATACTACCAAATCTTGGCAATGTAATCTATATCTCAAATCCACAATAAGTGTACAAATCATGAATGGACACTATGGGTCGTGGTCTACAGCCCACTAGCATATATGTCCGATAAGACTCTAAGAAAGTAATAAGAGTCTAAAACTGAATCAGAAAACAGGATATCTAATGATAAGGTATGAAAGCACGAGCGGATAATAAACGTAATAATGATATCTGAATCCCGCAAGCATATCATCTCATCCGAAACCCACAAGAATCGTGAATCATCCGCCATCCAGAACTACTGGCTAACTCCATGCAATCGCTAAACCTGAAGAGATCATCAGGTCCTCAGAGGACATAGCAAGATACATATAAACATGCCTATCTAGCAGTTTAATCATGCATGATAATATATAAACAGGATATAACAAGGAACGACACTTAATCATGGCAAGAGACTATGACCATACTGCTAACAGGTGACTAACGACAAGTGGCTACTGACAGGTGACTATGAACTGGAATATGAGAACAACTACACGTAACTGAACTACTGGATGAACAAGCAAACACGATATCAATGGAATACCAAACCCTCGTCCCGAGTGGACTCGCAGGTTTGAACTAATCACTAACCCTCGTTCCGAGTATGGACTCTCTGGTTAGTTCACGACAAGGCACCCTCGTCCCGAGTGTGGACTCTCTGGTACAAGTATAACATCCTCGTCCCGAGTGTAGACTCTATGATGTAAACACCCTCGTCCCGATAGGACTCTCTGGTGCAAGTCAAGTCAACACCCTTGTCCCGAGTGTGGACTCTCTGGTGAAAATAATCGACATCCTCGTCCCGAGTGTGGACTCACGGATGTAAACAGATTAAGACAAACACCCTCGTCCCAAGTGGACTCTCTGGTGCCAAGGAAACAATAACAAGTATTTAGCAGTTTAATTACACGTACTCGTTCTATGACATGACTCAAGCAAGGTACTGGTGAGACAAGGTACGACTCAATCAAGACACAGTCAAGTCCAGTATAACTACACTGTCAAGTCAAGCAAGACCATAAACTGGTGAACACGGTATATAGAAACTAGATAAATCAAGTCAACTAGAAAGCTAATAAATCATATAAAATCTATTACAAATAGAGTATCTAATAATAATACAATAATAACATGAAAACTATAAACATGGAATTAAACTGTAGAGGAAGGCAAGGTATCTTGCTTGTGGTCCTTGCACAAACCGTAGTCACAAGTCGAGGATGAGGGGATGCCGATCTAGGAGCTGTCAACCTATAACACATATCGCACCATGAACCGTGCACGAAAACTATAAATCAATTCTAATGTTCTAGTTCTAAATTCATAGAATAGTGGCTAGTTGGGTTACTAATCTAATAATAATTAATTCTGGAATAATTTACTTAAAAACTGAATTTAACCTAATAATAATCTAAATATAATCTAAACATACAAGTTTGGCCATCAAAAGTTGTATTTTCTAATTTTGGAAACTATGGCACGCAAATCGAGACGTGCCGTTGACTATCTGGTCAAACACTATGAACTTTAGATTTTGAAAGTGCATCTTGGTAGATTTCAGTGCCACGAGTGCGTTGGAATCAACCTGCCGCAAAATCACGCTTTGGTCAAAAGATATCGCCGTTATGGCTAATCGTGACCAAAACGGTGATCAACCGATCAATTCTGAGTTCAACAGAATAACTAAAATACTAGATGAACGAAATAATTTCTGGAAAAAATATATGTCGTAGAGCTCTGTGTTAGTTTTTCGAAACTTCAAATGGTTCGTGATTTCGATTTATGGTTTTCCCTGAATCTCGAAAATACCGAAACGTGTCAAGTTTCGGACAACCGACACTCTACGAATTTTCCAGAAATTAGGAATAATATCTACGAAAATAAATTACATAATCAGAAACTTACCTCGATACGAATCCAACAAAAAAAATGGCGCGCGAAAAGCACGTCGGAGTTGGCGAAAATCACTTCGGGAAGTCGAGATCTCTACTAGAACTCTCTCTCAAAAAGGCGGCTGTTCAGCCTGGGCGCCGACATGTGGGCCCCCCTGGGTGAATTATTGGGTAATTAATTATTTAATTCAGAAAATTATTTAAAAATCATTTTAAGTCCAAATAAATCAAAATAAATTGCAGAAAAATCCTGAATTTTTTTAAAAAATTCTAGAAAATATTTCTAAGTGTCTAGAATCTAAATAAAATATTTTTAACACAAAATATCATCATGTGACCTCACAGTAAATTTTTAAAGCCTATAAAATATAATTTCTATAGGTTTTAATTATATAAAAATTCCCAAAAATTCTAAAAAAATCCAGAAAAATTCTAAAATATTCTAGAAAATATTTCTAACCTCCTAGAACCTAAATAAAATTAACTTGTCTCAAAATAGTCCTAAATGACCTTATAGTAATTCATGAAAGTCAATAAAATAAATATATCTTTAATAAATAAATATCTAAAAATGTCTAAAAATCATAGGAAAATATAATATAGCTATAGCATGCTTATAAACCCTATCTAGAGATCATATGACCAAAAAAAGGTCATAAATCACCTGTGGGCTTAGTCACAACTCCTATGATCATAAAAAAATTAAATGTAAACTAATCAAATAAAAAATAAAAAATATATCACAAAATTTTGAGAGGAGGAGTTACAGGTGCAACTCACAGAGTACGCGGGACACCTGTCATCAAATCATAACAGATCGTCTCGAGCGTCGCACTTTGCGAAATTCAAAGAGATTTTCTTCGTTCACTGTGCTATCAGTTGTCAGTACTGTCAGTTAATGATGGCAATTATTTGTCAGGTGCCACGTAGACTTTGGCACAATATGATGGGGTGCAATCTGATATTTGGCGCAGTCTGATCGGTGGCACAGTTTTATCTCTAAGCTTCATAACAGTGGCGCAGCTTGATTTTTGGGGCGCAACTTGACTGCTGAGTAATAAAAATATGGCACAATTTAATTTTTAGGCTCTACAAGACCCCCTTCAAAGTTTTTAAATTTTAAAAGGTCACAAAACTTCGAAATACTTTTAATTATGACAACGACAGAGTTAAGTTGCGCCTGTCTCGCGTAGTCTGCTGCAAGTGGTTATGATTTTTCATGCGCAACTCAGGGTGACTATTAAGATTCTATCTTTTAGGATGTAAATAACCCTTGTTTAACCGATTGTAACTCTTTACATTTACTTTTAATCCTCTGAGAGAATACTTTGAATTCCTGCAACCCTTCTTCTCCGATCATCTTTTCGATGTCATGGCCCCCAAGAAGACCGCCGCCGACAAAAGAAAGGGCATCGCCGCCCCTTCGACTCATGCTCCGCCGGCCCGCGCATCACAGTATGTGCCACCTTCTTCTCGTCGAGAGACAGCGAACCCTACTCTGGAAGGTAATAAAAGACGAATAAATTGAACTCATGAAGGATAAAACTGACTTACGCCACTCTTCTTAGAGTTTGGCGCATCACAAACATCGCGCCACTCCTTCTTAGGCTGTGGTTGCTTTATTTGAGCACTGTTCGTCCTTACGAACTATGTTGCGCATGCTGTTGTGCTACTCAGTTGTGTTGCGCAACCTGAGATGTTGCGCAACTTAATTTTTGTGCAACACAGTATGTTGCGCAACCCTGGTTGTCGCACAACTCAGAATGTTATGCAACTCCGGATGTGGCGCAACTCAGGATGTTGCGCAACCTAAGATGTTACGTAACCTAGGATATTGTACAACCTAAAATATCGTGCAACTCAGGATGTTGCGCAACTTAACTGTTTGCGCAACTCAGGATGTTTGTGCAACTTAATTGATTGGCTCTTCATAAAATTGTACACTCTTGTTGCTTCTAACTTTTGTTCATATATTTTCTTTTGTAGTTGATCTCAGGGAAGACCCTAATGCTGAAATATTTGCTTCAGCATTTAATATCACAGAGTACAAGAAGAATTTGTCTCATGTCACATTACCTCAATACGATGGTCCTGAAGCATGAAAGACCCTCCTCATGGCCCAAGAGAACTAAACCTTGCTGAGCTTGATGAACGGGGAACCCCTAGAAAGTCTGGATACTGTGGTGTACAAGAAACCTGCCTTTCTATTCGGGGATGCCATCAAGAAGACTTCCCAGCCTAAGGCCAGAAAAGAGGGAAGAATTTTCAAAAATGAGGATAAAGTCATATACCTCACGAAAATATGAAGGTCTATGGAATTATCTCAATATGCATTTGCCAGCTATCCCAGAAGAATGTCATAGGATCTGACTCCAATTCAGCAGACAAGAGTCGACAGAAACTGTTACAGAACGGGTCCGAAGCACATGGACCTCTTTTACAGTACTTCTGAAAAGTATAATACACATTTGAGAGGTTTGAAGCCAAGCTGCATCCCTCCTGAGGATTCCTCTATGCTCCTTCCGGTCAGAATACCCATTTTTGTAAATATATTTGCAAAAGCTGAAGGAAGATATCCAGACCGTGCTATGCGTATGACAGGTCTGGTTAACACAGATATGAAGCGTTGGAGCAGCTTATCTATTTGGATTTTGGATCAATTTAAGGACAGGCTCCTCGATCTGGGTCTCTACGATGCCATGTGGACTACAGTATACGGCATTCGCCTGAACGCTCATATGTTCTTGGCTCTAATAGAGAGGTACAATAAAAGCACTGGAACTTTTATGACTCCCCATGGAGAAATAGGATTTTCTCTTTATGAGATAGAATATCTCTTTCATCTACCAATGGGCGATAATCCATACGAAGAGTATGTGCCCACAAATGACGAATTGGATGCTATGGCGGAAGAGAATCCTCAGATGATCGCCGTCTTCCAAGAGTTATTATGTCACTATAAAGTTTGCTCACTCTAATACAAAAGTGCCACTGCAGGTACTTGTTATACCACCAAGTGGATGCCATATCTCTTCTTGGTCATGCACGGGAGGACAAGCCACTTGAAAATCAAGTATGTGCTCCTCGTTTCTTTGAACCCTTCAATCAGAGCGACATGCCATATCTGATGGAGCAACATAATCATGGAGATGTCACACTGGATGAGGACTTGCATCCGCTCAAGACTGGTGACACTCTCCAGAGTTATCTCAGACAAGGTTATAGACCTATGTCTCAAGAGGCCCAGCTAGCGAATTTTCTATCATTATGGCTACGACGCTTTATAGTTCCAGGAGCCAGTACAGTCGGCAGATTCTATTGGGGCATCCTGTTTGCTACAGTACATCTTGTCTTTGGATACAAGATGGATCTCTTATCTGCCATGACCTGTCGCCTGAACGCATGATTGCGTTCTTTTGTATAAACCATGTTAAATGACAAGGCTGCGAGACAAGACTTCTCTCGAACCGAGATGCCGTAAACTTATCTATTTGGATGGTTATTGCTTCACCATCCTTGTCTGATGAACCCGAATATGGGAACTGTCGACGAAGATTTCATCAGACGCTACTTCAGTGCTCATTGGCAATATACTGCTCTTTTAGAGTACAAATTTGCCTTGAACCGTGGATCGGGATAGAGTTTTCAGTGTGTTGAGCCTCCTCATGGGTATGAGAATATGTCTCCACAGATGATGGATTTGACTGCAGAATCACTCCGCTTAAGTCCATCCATCTTTTTGTGGCTGCAGACGATTCGTCCCTCTCACCCTGTCTACAGATTCGAGGAAGAGTGTTATTTGGAACCGTACTTATCGAGTCGATTTGCACGACAGTTCGGATATGATCAGCTTTATGTGGGTAACGCCACCACTTGCCTACAAGCCAAGGGTTATCCGATCGATAGGGCTAGGGCTTGGAGATACTACAGCGCAAGGGGTACAAAAGTTACATTTTCCATGCCCTTCAATCTACCACAAGGCCCACGTATGTTATATACATACGCAAACTTCTATACGTCAGCAAACACATTTACTGAAAGCTTCCACCCTGCACATAGCTTTGCAAGTGAGAAGAGATCCAAGTTGGGGAAGCACACTACTCACTCTTTCCGGGATACAGAGGACAGAGATCCTGCAGATCCACCATTAGAAGCTTCCATTCAACAGAACTATCCCGATGAAGTTCAGGATCCTCTGGACGTATCCTTAAAGATGCAAAAAGAGAAATCCCCTGCCAAGGGATTGAAGAAAAGAAAAACCAAAGAGACAATGGCCCCTCCTCAGCTGGATAACAGACCTGCCTCTCCAAGGGCTCTGGAGAAGAAAAGAAGGACATCTTTAGTTATAAATGAACCAACGACTACAAGAATGACTCGTTCTCAGTCGAAACAGATGCTCCTCAGCTCCTCCTCCGGAGAGAAGTAAATTACTCCTTCTTCTATACAGAAGCAGGAAAGAGTCACAGAAGGAGACACATCTACCACTCTGATCGATCTGGAGGATGATCGCACCGGAGCTGCTGAAGAGCCGGTTACACTACCGCATAGAGAGGTCAGGAGAAAATTGGTAGTTGCTGAAGAGGTACCATCTCAAGAAGTTAATATCAAGATTGTGATATACCCTAATATAATATATATATATATAAAAGATGTATACTAAATTGATTTCTTTTCTTTGCAGTGGCTACTTCAGAGGATGTTCGGCCGTCTACTACCACTGCAGAGCCTCCGAGATCAGAAGCTGTTACGGTACGTATTCCTGCCAATATACTTGCTGTGGCGGGGATAACGGTTCCATCCCCAAATCCTATGACTCCGGAAGCCACCTCTCCAGAGAAGGATCTGCTTCCACAAGATTCTTCGAAAGAATAAGAGCCTACTCATTCTGAAGAGGCAATGATTGAAGCCTTGGCTGGTTGCGACTTTGGAGATGAATCTTATGATGATGATTGGAAAAGTATTACTGAAGAAAAACAAACTTTAGTAAATGTACCATCACCTCAGGAACTCCCGGCTGATGAAGACTATTCAACTGTTGAAGAGGAAGAAAATGTGGTTGTCGATAAAAGATACACCAATCCCAAAATCGATGAACCCAAAGCATCTAAAAATCATGAGATTTCTGAAGTGGCAGCAGATCAAACTCCAATGACTCTGCCACATTAGACTGAATCAGGAGCAGGCAGTAGTCAAGCCACTCTGTCTGCAGAAATCTTATCGAAGCTTCAGCCAGAAACATCAAAGCCCCTTGAACCCTGCTCAGGTAAATTTCTAAACATGATTTATTTCTCATAGTTTCTTCAGCATGGTATATTGCTTATATAAATGACATATATAATTTGCAGAAGGACGTAAAGGAATAGTAGCAGGAGAAGGAAGATCTTCTCACATCAGTGCTCAAGATGAAGTGCCTCCATGTTCTAAAACTGTAAAGACTCCAGAAGAAATAGTAGCCACTCTAAGAGCTGTTGCAACTAACAAGTTCGTGGTGGCCTCCTTCACGAAAGTCTTCTTTACGTCCCTGGTGCCCCTAGTTCATCGAGTAATGGAGAGAGAAGATGTTCCTTTTAGTACCATCAGAACTCCCTTTACATTCTTGATCGGAGGCATCCGCAGTCAAGGGGACGAAGCTCAGGCTATCTTTTTGGAGCACATTTTGGATGAGCTGGAGGGATCTATAAAAGCTTACAAGGAGCTAAAAAGAGAAGATATCGAGCAATTAATAAACATAGAATATGAAGCTATGGCTCGAGAAGCAGAGATTAGTAAAGCCAATTTTGAAGAATTTTTGCTGGCCTTTACTAGACAATCCTCTGAATTATATATTCAAATTGCTGAAGCAGCTTCTACAGCTGAAAGTCGTAAGGCCAAAGTTGCAGATAAAGAGGAAAAAGCTGCTGATCTGGAGGCTAAAATTGCCCAGTGTAGAAGCATGGAAAAGAATAAAGAAAGATCCATGCGGCCAAGGATCCCCATGCGGCTCAGAGAGCTCATGTGGCTCAGGGACCCATGCCGCTCAAGCGTCTATGCGGCTCGAATAGTTCCATGCGGCCCAGAGAGGAGCAACGTGGCCCTCAACAGCTCTTCCCTTTGTCTTCTACTACATTTAATGCCTTGACGACTGACAGCTCTGACCAATGACAGAAAGATACAATAATGACTCTGTCATAATGGCAGACTCCTAGGGAAACGAAGGATATCTCTGACACAATCCGTCAAAATCCCAAAAGACCTTTATGCGGCCTTGATACGTGGACAGTCGCATGCGGCTCAGACAGAGGCCACCTATGCGGCTCAGGCAGAGGCTACCCACACGGCTCAGGCAGAAGCTACCCATGCGGTTCACAAGGACAATCTTCATGCGGCTCAATGAGAAGCCATCCATCATGCGGTCGCCTACGCTCATGCGGCTCAGATCATCTCCATGCGGTTCAAATGATCAGAGGCCACTCCCAAGTAGCCTTGACACATGGCCAGCCTTATGTGGCTCAGTGGGGGGGGGGGCAATCCTTATGCAGCTTAGATTTCCTAAGTGGCTCGTGGTTTTACCAGCATCCCTACAGCTATCAGCCTAATAATAGTGGGACACGTGGCAAGATTCATCAAAAAATCCTAATAATCAGGTTTAGTGCCATCCTCATAATTACTGGGATCAAATTAGATCATTTGTAATCAATCAAATTGAACACGTGGCAGAAGATCCGAGCTTGGCATAACAAATTATGAGGATTTATGGCAATCACCATTAATTGTCCACAGAGATTTGATGCAATCACATTAATTGCTCAAATCTATTATGAACGGCCCAGATTCATTGATCCTTAACTGTCGACTTTTGAGAATGGGCAATCATTACAAACCCTAATGATGCCTCCCACTCTTATAAATAATAAGGTGCCATTCCCTTGCAATACACGGAGAGAGACATAGACGAGCAGAGAGGAGAGAGCAGAGAGAGAGCACCCCCCCTCGGATCCAGAGAGTCAGAAAGAAATTGAAAGGAGAGCATTTCTTTATCAACGCCAAGCAGTTCTTCTACAGAGCCAAGGCTGCACCCGATCGTCCAAGGAGTAAGGCAGAGCTGCCGTTGCTTTCCTGAGCCTCTATCGTCACCTCCAGAATCTAAAATAAACAATTGTACATAGATTGCTGTACCTAGGTTTTTGTCCCTAGGCTTTCTTTGTACAAGCGAGTTTGTATTGTGAGTCTAAGTTCAGTCCTCCGATAATTGTTCTGTACTTTTACAATCAATGGCAAATATGATGGCGACTCTGCTGGGGACAAACTTCTCTACGGCTGAGGAGTTGGTGACGTAATCGGATGCAGCCAAACGTGGCTCCACGCAACAGAAGATGGTCGTCCGATTCGACCAACAGGCGTTTGAAGAAATGCTCTCTGAGGGAAGCGCTGGCCTGGTCCAGAAGCGAACCCGCACAAAGAAAGCTCGCAGCGAGTGGAAGCCAAAGTCATTTGCTCCTCCCCAAGCTCTGGACGGAGTACTCTCTGTTGCCCAAGACGGCGAAGGTGACTCTCGTGCGGCCCCACTTTAAGCCATAGAGGACTCTGCTGTCCCCTAGTCTGGCAGAGAAAAGCACTACGATGCTAGACTTGCAGGGGCAAAGAGCAATTCTATGTGCTCCAGGAAGAAACCGAATAAGGGTACTAGCCGCAAAATGAAGACTCATGCGGCCAAGATTGCCAGCCGCATGAATGATGACCATGCGGCCGAAACTGCCAGCCAAATACATAACACTCATGCGGCCAGGATTTCCAGCTGCATGGAGAAGACCTATGCGGCTAAGACTTTCAGCCGCTTTAAGAAAGCCCATGCGGCTACGACTGCCAGCCGTATGGAGACTATTGATTCCAGCCGCATGCTGCCTGCTCCACGCGGCTCAGTCTTCGACCGCCTCTCCTATGGTCCTGCTCTCTTGTGCTCCCAAGAAGACATGACTGACTCTTTCCAGCACCACTTAGACTCTTCCTACTATGTACCCTCACGCACTAGAGTGAAGAAGTCCAGGGTAGCACGAGCTTGGCAAGCTCGATCTGCTGATCCGACCTCTGACCATCCGAGCGTTCCACATACTGTTATACGGGCCTCTGATGGGAAGTTGTACAGAACCACTCGAGTCCAGCCCCCGGCGGCAAACGGTCAGAGAGGTTCCCAAAAGTCTCCCAAAATCCAGGAAGCAAACATGGTCGTTCCGGACCCATCTGACTTGCGTGAGGTTATCCTCCACAAACACGAGGAAAAAGAAGGGGCCTCGGGGTGCAAAGAGTCCTCCCACGGACGTCACTGCACCCAAGTCATCATCAACTGTTGTTGCAATAATATGACGGTACGAGAAGATCGGCAGTCCGTCTTCCAAAGACTGCAACAAACATGTTCAGAAGATGAGGCACTTTCCGTCGTCTCCTGCAACTCTGCTCAGAAAATCCCCGCTGATGGGAGAGGGAAGAAGACAAATATTCCCAGCCCAAAGATTTTAACCACTATAACTAAGAGACTGTCGTCTAAGCGGGTGCCCACCACCGAAGTTTTCCAAGGTACCCGTTCAAAGACAAAATCTGCTACAGTAGAAGATTCATCGTCCACACCATTGGGGGTTGCTGGAATTGGGGGTAGCACTCCTCCAAACCTCTACGACAATCCGATGTTCCAAGGAGATGAGCTGGAGGAAACAAATCTCCCATCAGATGCAGCAGATCCCGACATCCCCGAGGACGTCCATAATTCCCAAGACGAGGCGAACTCAGAAGCTGGGGGTACTGTTCCTTCGTAGTCCGAACCAGAGAAAGACATTCCCATATACCCCGATAACTTCTCATTACAGGGGTATGATTTGGTGTGTACGTCATCCACCGTCCCTTCCACTTCTACTCACGTCAGGACGGCATTCATGACAAACGACGAACAGGACGGTCCCAGTGATCGCCAGTGCATCGACACTCTGGAGGCCATACTCCGCTCTTTGGTCAAATCCGTGGACGAAATCAAAGCAGCCCTCCCTACTCTGCAAGAAGGGACGCCTGGCCAAACAAACTCGAGCCCCGCAGTCAATACAGACTCAAACTCAGCGGTACCAAACCCGGGCAATGTTCCTCCTAAAATATCGGCTCCTACCGCTGCAGACGAAGCCAGGAAGGCAAGACGAGAGGTCCAGGCCATGTTCTACGCCCGAGAAAACTGCCAAGACCTCAGGATACGACAACCGTATCCCACTGCTTAGAGAGATGTTCCCTTCCCACCAAAGTATAAACCATTCCACATCAATCCATATGATGGAAAGACTTTCGCAAGTCGGTATATCACTTACTTCGAGGTCACCACCGACCATCTGCCCCATGACGATGCCATCCTTACAAGATTATTTATTGGGGCATTGGAAGGGGTCGCCTTCGACTGGTATCGCAACCTGCCAGACAACTGCATCCACTCCTTCGCCAACTTCAAGCACATGTTCTTGGAGAGATTCTATGAAGTAGGACAGGACATCACAATGTCCACCCTCATGGACGTCGTTCAAGAGGAGAAAGAGCTGACAAGGAACTATATCGAACGGTTCTGCCAAACCGCCATGAAGCTGTCGTCCGGTAACCCGGATTCCTCCTTAATTGAAATTTGCCAAAAGAGACTGCTTCCAACAATCAGCCTCTGTATGGGTGAAAGTCTATTCAAGGACTGGAAGACATTTATTATCAGTACCACTAGTGCCGAAGAACGATTGAAGAATGCTCGCCAACTGGGATTACACATCTTGGAGGGAGAGGACAAGGACAGGCGTCCTAATGCTAACAACAACAACAATGGGGATAGCTCTGCCAATAATCGGAACAACAAGGGCAAGCAGGCTATGGTGGCCGACACAGCACAGAAATCTGAGTCAAAACCGGTAGACAAACAATGGCCGCAAATGACATACTCCTTCGAAGACGTCCACGTCAAGCCCATCTTGGACATGCTCATACAAGGAGACAGAATTCAGCTCCCTCCTCTTAGACGGGAACCTTGGCCGGCAGAAATAGAGAACCCAAAGTACGGCCATTACCACCGCTACGTCCACCATGCTACACACGACTGCTACCAACTAAAACGGTACATCCAACATCTCATCGATTCGAACGCTCTGGCCATCGATTTCGAAGAGGTAACTGTGGTAGCCAATATGGTGTCAGTACAATTTGGCAGCTTCCCTCCAACAAAAACTCAAGACGGTGTCGTACCCATCCCTCTAGCGATAATGGAAATTGCCAATCTTCTGCCTCCCCAGGATCAGGCTGCTGGTCTAGTACCCCTCACCACATCATGGGGGGAGGTCCTGTAGGTCCATCCGGACCTGTTACTCGAAGTGACTCAATCCACCCCCCTTCCGTTCGCAAAAAGAAGAGTGGAAAAGACAGATCCTGCCGCACAATCTCGGTAGATATCGAAGAAGCCACAGCTATCGTTACCCGGTCTGGGGCACAATCCGAACCTGTGGCTGATAACTCGGCTGAAGATCATCAGCCAGCTACTACTGACGCTCCGGGACCTGCTCAGCCTCCGACGACCGACAAGCTAGGCCGAAGGAGACTCGCTTTGATAAATCTCTCCGAAAAGAGGCACCGCAGGGGCTGGAGAGGCCCTACAACTTCGACATCTTGGCACAATTGGCCAACACGCCGGCCAAATTGTCATTATACGAGCTTCTGAGACTCTCAAAGGATGTTCGTGCGACTTTGAGCGAGGCACTCCAGAATGTCGACGCCTATCTGGCTCAGGTCAACCTCACAGGAGAGAGCCCACCTGCAGATCTCCAAGACAGCGCTTGCACGGGAGCGATGCCCAACATCGTAATCACTCCGCAGGATATGCTTATCAAAACCAACCTGCACGATCGCCCGTTATATTACATTGGATACATCGGCGACGTAAAGGTGGATCGGATGCACATTGATCCTGGTTCTTCCATAAGCATCATCCCAGAGGGTCTGTTACATCACCTCCAAATTCCTATGTATCGCCTGACGCCAACAAGCACCGCCATCAGCGGTTTCAATTCGGGCAGGAGCTACCCGATTGGGAAGATTTGCTTGAAGTGCCAAATTGGCGATCTTCACTCAGAAGTAACCTGTTAGGTCATAGATGCGGACACTACTTACAATATCCTCTTGGGGCATCCCTGGATATACGATTACATGATCGTGCCTTCCACGCTGCACCAGTGCTTCAACTATGTCGACAAACACGGCTTCGTGAGGACAAAATTTACCGACATCGATCCCTTCAAAGGGGTCGAATCCTACTACTCAGACTCCTGCTTATACGAAAAGTCGAAGAGGCACCTTGGTGAAGGAGATGTGCAAGCTTGTACCGAGATAGCCACAGGATCAGAAGAACCTCTGACGATCCACCTTCAAGCTCGCAAACCTGGCAAGTCCGTACCCCTTACAGCCACTCTCCGTAAGGACGCAATCAGCCTCTCAGCATAAGAAGATGATAATCCGACTGCCAAGGTCCGGCCAAGTGCCAAGACCCACAACGGAGCCACTGACAATCAGGCTGCCTAGAGTCGGCCAACCACAAATGGAGAAGCTCAACCCCTCCGACAAGCCAATGATGATACGCCTTCCCAAAAAGAATCGTCACCCCGATGCAAGGTCTGGGGCTTCTAGCTAGCCAACAACTCCCCGCCCAGCATCGAATACCAAACTGGGGGTCGCTAGTTTGCCAACCACTCCACGTTCTGCTCCACCGACAGAACCCTTGACGATCAAGCTGCCCAGGTCATCCTCTCAGCCTTCATTTATACAGGGGGTGGCCGAAGAAGAACCGGAGCTAGCCAAGTATGTGGCTTCCCATACTGATGTTTCCTCCGCAGATGATATAATCCCGCTAGAAAAGATACCTTACTTCATCAACAAAGGGCTATCTTTGAACTACATCGAGCTTGATAAGCTCTGTACAATGTATGCTATGGAACACGATATAGGCACTCACCTACACACACAGGTGACAAATGTATACACCGTAAACCAGCTTACTCCAGTGGAAGACGCTTACCGCATAATCGAGGGAGGGGACCATCCAATCATCTTCGGTCGGAAGGACGACCCACATTCCTTCACCATAGAAGAAGTCGATCTTGAATCAGATACCGGGAGACTGCCTCTGTATCTTTATAGCCCCCAATCCAAATACCTCATGCAAAAATAGGGGTATGATCTGGAGACTACGCCAGGTTTGAACTACGACACTGGGCGACGATTACCTTTAAAGCCACCAGTCCCGGCTGGTAAACCACGGGACTACTACAGTAAGACCCGATGTGGGTTAGGGTATGTTACGCCTACAACGACCCCTGAAAGTTCGGATGAGGAATGCGACTGGCATTCACATTCAACCGGGTCACCAACTTCTGATTCGGACACCAGCATCGAAGACGTATTCAGACAAGTCCTGTCAGTCAGTATGGCATTCGCCGACACTTACGAAGAAGATGAAGATATGCCTAAAATCCTCGAGTTAGAGCCGTGGGCCCAACAGTTGGATGCACAATGGGAAAAGCGGTTCGAACAGAGAGAACCTCCTACTGAAGATAAGGTTATACAGGTTAACCTCGACGACGAATCTTCTCCAAAACCAATCTTCGTCAGTAAAAGCCTGACAGACGAAGAGCGAGAGTCGCTACTGGAACTTGTCAAAGAATATATTGATGTGTTCGCCTGGAGCTATGAAGACATGCCGGGGTTGAATCCCGATATTGCTCTTCACAGAATCAACATTCGGCCAGATGCAAAGCCAGTCAAACAACAACAACGACGCTTCCGCCCAGGCATCATGGATGCAATCGAATCCGAAGTCAACAAACTTATAGCCAGCGGCTTCATACGCGAGGAGCAACATCCAGATTGGGTCACCAACATAGTACCGATCCTCAAGAAGAATGGGAAGATTCGAATCTGTATCGACTTCCGCAATCTGAACGAGGCATATTCCAAAGATGAATTCCCCCTCCCTATCACAGACATCATGATCGACAACACATGCGGCTTCGAACGCATGTCATTCATGGATGGTTTCTCGGGGTACAACCAAATCAAGATGTCTCCTGACGATGAAAAGCATACATCATTCCGAACACTGATTGGCACATACTGCTACACAGTCATGCCTTTCGGTTTAAAAAATACTGGAGACACATATCAAAGAGCCATGAGTATCATCTTCAGGGATCACTTGTGCAAGACCGTTGAGTGCTATGTTGATGACATCGCCGTCAAGAGTCGTTGTAAGGGTGACCACCTCCAGGATCTGAGGACGGTATTTGACCTGATGCGAGCACACAACCTGAAGATGAATCCCACCAAATCCTTCTTGGGCGTATCCAGCAGAAAGTTCTTGGGTTTTATCATCACCGCCCAGGGTATCCACGTAGACCCTGAGAAGACAAAGGCAATCATGGAGATGGGTCCCCCGAGAAATCTCCGAGAACTTCGAGCCTCCAAGGGAGGCTAGCTTACATTAGAAGGTTCATTTCCAACCTCTTCGGGAGTTGTCAGTCATTCACCCATCTCATAAAGAAGGGCGTCTTATTCGTATGGGACGAAGAATATCAGCGTGCCTTCGACAACATCAAAGAATATTTGTCGAACCCTCCAGTCCTGGTGGCCCCGGTGTCCGGGAAACCATTCCTGCTCTATGTACGAGCAATGGAGCATTCCCTCGGCGCTCTGCTAGCACAAAATAATGAAGCAGGCCATGAACAAGCTATATAATATCTCAGCCGAATGATGATCGGGCCAGAACATCGATATACCGCTGTGGAGAAGGAATGCCTCACCCTGGTGTTCGCCATTCAAAAGACGCGGCACTATGTCACGGGACAAACCATACATGTGATCTCACGAGTCAACCCTCTCAGGATCCTCATGACTAAACCAAGAGCACTCAGCTTCCGCCTCGCTATATGGGCAATATTACTGTCCCCCTACCATATGATCTTCGTCCCACAAAAGGCTGTTAAGGGTCAAGCCCTGGCAGACTTTTTGGCAGCTCACCCAGGCTCAGAGTCGTCTAGGATATATGAAGGAATACAAAATGAGGTCGCTGACTCGCATGCAACCTCTGACGATGATATATGGCGAATGTTCTTCGACGGTGCCTCAAGGACTCGGCCTAAGGACAACATCATCGTCGGAGTCGGAGTGGTGCTGGTTTCTCCTTCCGGATTGGTGATCAATCGTGCTTACTCCCTCACAGAACCCTGTTCTAACAATATGGCCGAGTACAACGCTTTGGTCATTGGCCTCCAACTTGCAAGAGAGCTAGGGGTAGAATATCTCGAAGCTTACGGCGATTCTCAGTTAATCGTTAATCAGATCCGGGGTTCATATGAAGTCCACCATGAAGACATGATCCCCTATCACCAAATAGCGATCAACATCATCTCGTCGTTCGAGGGGTTCTTCATCGAACACGTTCCCAGACTCCGAAATATCGAAGCCGATGCCCTAGCTGGCCTTGCCGCTTCCCTAGCAGTTCCGAACTATGCTCGCCAATCAGTAGATGTGATAGGCCACGAACTGGTCTGTCCCAAGAACAACGTTCAATTCGTGGCGAGCTATTCCGTTCAGACGATCGATGAAGTACCGGACTGGAGACAACCATTCATTAACTTCGTAGTCTACGACATCCTGCCTGAGAACCCAAAAGAGGCCACCTCTATCCGAAGGCGTTCTCTCAGGTTCTTCTACGATACAGAGACGAAAATGCTGTATCGTCGATCCTACGATGGATTATTGCTTCGATGTCTGTCAAACGCAGAAGCCAAAGAAGCCGTACGCGAAGCTCATGACGGTGTTTGCGGGACCCATCAGCCTGGCCCAAAATTGCAAGATCGTCTTCGCCGAATGGGCTACTATTGGCCCACGATGGTAGCAGATGCGATAGACTATACAAGAAAGTACAAAGCCTGCCATGTCCACGCGGACTTCATCCACCAACCATCCGAATTTCTACATCCGACAGTAGCATCCTGGCCATTCGAAGCATGGGAATGGATATCATCGGTCCGATTACCCCACCTTCCTCCCGAGGACATCGCTTCATACTTGCCATCACAGATTACTTCTCCAAATGGGCGGAAGCTGTTCCGCTTACAGAAGTCAAAACTTCAAACGTGATCAGCTTCCTCAAGCATTACGTCATCTATCGCTTTGGACTGCCCCAAAGGATCATCCACGATAATGGTCCGCAGTTCGCAAGCCACGCCTTCTATCGGTTCTGCGACAAGCATCGCATCCAGAATATTGCTTCGACGCCATACAACCCAGCGACGAATGGGTTGGCAGAAGCATTCAACAAAATAATCATCAAACTTCTCAAGAAGTTTGTATCGTCCAACAAACGCGACTGAAACAAGAAGCTTGGTGAATGCTTGTGGGCGTACCGTACTACAGTCCAAACAGCCACAGGGAACACGCCATTCTCTCTGGTGTACAGGAGTAAGGCAGTCCTCCCATTAGAGACTCAAATACCCTCGCTCCGCGTCGCTCTCACTTATCAATTGACGACGGACGATAACTACCGTCGCCGACTACAAGAGTTGGAGGCCTTAGATGAAAAGTGCCTCCTGGCTCAACAACGGATCGAGCTATACCAAGCACGCATTTTCGGAGCCTTCAACAAGAAGGTTAAAATCAGAACATTCTAAGTGGGCGATCTCGTTCTGGCAGTTCGGAGGTCGATGGTCATGACTCACAAAACCGCCAACCAATTCCAGCTAAGATGGGAAGGTCCATTTATCATTGAGGCTGTATTCTCTAACGGTGCTTACCGCCTCATAAAACAAAATGGAGACTTGCTCATGTTGCCCGTCAACGGCAAGTTCCTGAAGAAATATTATGTCTAAACGACATTTTCCAGATCATCGAGTCATGTACCCGCCGGTACCGCTGAACTCATATCACATTTTCTAGATTACTGAGTTATGTACCCAATAGTACTGCTGAACTCACACTTCCAAATTCCAGATTATTGAGTCATGTACCCTCCAGTACCGCTGAACTCATATCCACGAACACTCCAAATTATCGAGTCATGTACCCGCCGGTACCGCTGAACTCACATTCTAACTCTCCCAGATTATCGAGTTATGTACCCGCAGGTGCCACTGAACTCACATTCTGGTCACTCTTTTAGATAGTAAGTCATGTATGATCATACCTCTGAACTCATTTCTCTGAAAGAGATCCTCCCTCATGATCCACTACCCGCACTCCCAGTGCACAAAAAGGGTAACAGATCCACAAAATCTCCAAAACGACCATATCCTCATTACCTCTGAGTCGTTTCACTTCTGCCAAAAATAAATCATCCCTCTACATAGAACTTCCATGTCCTCATTACCTCTGAGTCATTCTATGTACCTCTTTATGGAGCCTACTCCTACCATGTCATCATTACCTCTGAGTGGGAATGCTCCATCAAAGAAACCCTCATATTTGCTATATCCTCATTACCTCTGAGTAAATATGTTGGTCCCCCCTCGACTTATTATCTGTACCAAAAAAAACCCTAGGGTACGCCAAGGATAATAGGTCCACAAATATCCTCCGTGGAGTCCACTCCTGCCATGTCCTCATTACCTCTGAGTAGGAAGAATCTACGGTAAAACCTTCATACTTGCCATGTCCTCATTACCTCTGAGTAAGTATGTGGGTTCGCTCTCGTCTTATTATCCGTATCCCGAACCAGGGTACGCCAAGGATAATAGGCCCACAAATATCCTCCGTTGAGTCCACTCCTGTCATGTCTTTATTACCTCTGAGTAGGAAGACTCTGCGGTAAAACCCCCATACTTGCCATGTCCTCATTACCTCTGAGTAAGTGTGTTGGTTCCCTTCCATCCTATTATCCGTATCCTAAGTCAGGGTACGCCAAGGATAATAGGCCCACAAATATCCTTTGCTAAGTTTCTTAGTACAGGCCCATCATTCCTCATCATGCCCCGGGAGCCCAGCTGCTCCATGGCATTCTTTTTCTCCCGATACCCGGAACATCCATGATCACTTTACCGTGGAATTGTCTTAGGTATCTCCATCAAACTTGTTATCTGTACCTAAAACTAAGGTATGCCAAGGATAACAGGTCCATAAATAAGTCCCCCATTCGGGGCAAATGCCACCACAACATCACAAGCACAACAGGCAGTACAAATAAAGGATGGAATAAAACAGGCTCTTTTATTTAGAAGGCAAAAAGTACTACATGTTCTAGGGATAATGTCCCATTTAAAGAAAGAAAAAGAACGAAAACACAAAAGAAGAAAATGCTGACTATGGTTCGGCATTACATAATTCTAGAAGACGGTTCTTCACCAAGGTGGTCCCCTGTTCAAGCCGCTGTTTAGCCCGGTGCTCCGCTTCCTGGGATAACCGCTCCACATTATTCAAGACCATGTGTGCCTGCCAGTCGTCCTCCAACTTCTTCAGGGTAATTTCCAGATCAGTCGAAGCTCGATTTACTCTGTCAGCCTCCTGGATAATTAGCCCCCTTTCGGTACGGGCAGCCTCAAGCTCAGACTCCAGGAAAGCTAACTTCCTCTGAAGCTCAAGGATCTGCTCCCGCGTGTCAATAATCCCACGGAAGGCAGTCGCTTCCCGAGCCGTAACATCTTCACTCTCGCGGCTCAACTCATCATAGCGATCAGACAGATCGCGGAGGTCCTTCGGCATGCCCGGCCTGGTTTTTTCCCGAGTAGCCCTTATCTTCTCTACAACAGCTGTGAGAAAACCGCGCTCCTGATCTATAGCAGCAGACAGATCAGTCTGTCGTAGCACCTGAAGCTGGTCCACCAGCTGATCGGCCTCTAGCAATTTCGCCTCCAGAAGTGCGGCGACCCCTGCCCCACCGGGAAGAGTCTTAAGGATATCAATATGAACCTAGCCACATCGCCGGGCCAAGACAAAAGAGGTCCCTCTTTCCACAACAGCCACTATCCTCCTCTGTAGGTAACGATAAAAGCTGCCAACCACGTCCTGTAATGCTTCGTCCAGAACCTCGGTAGAGGACGACGTCAAATGAAGCGTGGCCGGTAACGTCGAAGGAGGTGCGCTAGAACTTGCCACCAAGGGGACAAATTTTGAGCGAAACGATGCGCGGATAGCAGCTAACTCTTCCTCCACCACTCGAAGAGCCTGTACGCTTGGCAGGGCAGAGAGGTCGACTTTTGGAGCCACTTAAGCAGGAGAAGATGCAAGGACCATTGTTTCCTGTCCCGGCTGTCCCACCACTTGAATTTCCGAACTCGAGACAGCGGGAGGCCCCTCAAGACGAACCAGAAGAGGAGGAGGTACGCTCCTCTCCGCCAATGCCCCTTCGGCAGAGCCAGTCTCAACAATGTCCATCATCGACACTGGAGAGGCAGGACCTGTATGTCCAGAGGAACCATCAATCGACGTAACCCGAAGGACGTGATGATAGAGCAGATAGGCCTCCTCGTAAGTTAAAATTTGGCTTATCTTACCAGGGAAGGAGCATGGAGGTTGTAACTCGCTCGCAGCCGACGTGGTCTCCTTACTCGCGACTTTCAAGTTAAATTTTGCTGGCGCTTCTGTCCCAACCACCCCAGATTACGGTACGAATCTATCAGCATCATTTTGATGGAATTTTGTAATTTCAGGGACAGGTCTGTCGGAACCCCCGTCATCTTGAGTCATGACCTCGACGACTTGAGATTCCTCTCCTTCTGATACCTACGGGAGGAAAGAGAAATGATTAAAGATCAAAACTGGAGGAAACGAAGAACTGAATAAAAATAATAGTAATTTGTATTACCTCCAAAGTGGGGTCGACCTCCTCGCTTCTCTCCCTTATAGTTAGCCCGCGACGTCTGGTTGCAGTCAATTTTTGGGAGTGAGGAATACCGCTAACAGGGGAGATTTCTCTGCTACGCTTCCGTACAGAACCAGGTACGACAGGCGGCTGATCCACCCCAACATCTTCCACCGGAAAAGAAGAGTCATCTGCATCATACTCCTCGTCCTCATCATCCGCAGTGGTGGAGTCTGAGTCGGGCACTTCGACTCTATTCTTCTTCTTCTTCCTCGTCTTGGCCCCTTGGGGCTTCTCATCCAAGCCAGTTCTAACGATAAAACTGGTATCCGGACTAAAACCAATCGAGAGCTTGTTCGCCATGACATGGTACAAGGCCGCCATGTACAAAATCTCTATCGACACCTCAATGGTAGGAACCGAGAAAGTGGCACTGGTATAGAATGTATTATAGTAATACCAGGCCCTGATACCGTCAAGGAGGCTACCCTCAAAACCCAGACAAGAGCTGGGACTATCCAGAAAAAGTTGGCTATACCCAAACTGACGAGCAAACCTGCTAGGTAGGTAAGGTTCCAGGAAGACGGCATTACGATTGCGGTATACCAGGTGGGCAGGGCGGATGTTACGCAGCCACAAGAGCATCTGGCCGTCTAGAAGTTGAGGAGGACCAATACCGTCGAGGTGAACGCCCGCTATTTCCTCAGCAGTGAAACGAGGGACAGATATGAAAAAGTTGTACCTATCTGCTCTCGCCAGCGCCATCCGGCAGGCACGCATGGTATCATACTCCCAAGGCTCATTGCACTAACGGAAGATAAAAGCGTCATCAGCAATCATACCGTCTTCAGAACCCGGTCTCATCAAAGACCGGTAGTGCATTAATAGCCACCCCATCAGATAATGATAGGACAGCTCAGTCCTTTCAAAGTCTTTTGTCACCTCGCGGGCAATGACCTTGGACGTAAAAGTACGGAGGCCACGGTGTATGCTGCACACCATGGCCGGGAGAAGAGCTAGTTTCACTCTAAAAACTAGCTTCAGCAGGGAGAATAAAATTACGGCTGATCCTTTCAATAGAACCAGCTCCTCCGGAGACAACGCAATTCCGCAGCCATACCATCAAAAATCCTGCTAGGAGCGTCTTCTCCGACAGCTCTTGGGTATCCTGATAAAAATAACCAAAAGAGTCGGTCTTACTTCCAAATTTGTCGCTGGTGGAGGCCACCCTCTTTGTCGACGACATCAAAGCCTGAACCGCCTCCCGGGATTGAGGGCTTCGGGAAGTAACTTGGCCTGAGGCTCCCGTTGGAAAAAGATAGTTCACCCAGTCCTTAGTATGGAGAGCATTCCCTTCCGAGCTGCTTTTCTTCTTGGCTATCTGCTGGCACATACTATAGTGGCACAGTATTTCCTGATAAGTAGCCACGAATCCCGGATATCGTTCTTCCAGCTCTTCGAACTCCTCATTCGCAGGAGTATATGCTTCAAAAGCTTCATCCCCCCAAGGAAGTTTGGAAATCGCATGCATCTCATGGAGTGCCAGCCCCATTTCCCCTACAGGGGTATAGAAGGTTCCTGTACGGCAGTTGTACATCTCCAGCAAAGCCATGAATAACTTCTTGCTTACGGGTAAGCCGTGGCTGGTGCCCCGAATAGCGTGATAAAGACCAATCTCACGCAGAAAAGCCTTATACTTTTGCGAGATCCACATAGACAAATTGATCCATGAGGGGATAGGGTGTATCCAACTCGGGAGTGCCAACCGGCCGATTGGATAGGAGCCTTTCCGAGCAAGTTGGTTCAGGAAAGTATCGACTGAAGAAAATATGAAATTGGGGCCCGGTACATCAAGAAAGCACCCGGGGCCAATCCCATTACATAACGGCTGGCATGCACCTTGCCAGCACATACTGACTTCATGTTGTTGTTGTAATGGATGTCGTCCACAAATATCCTATTCCGGGTAGGAGTCAAAGACTCTTTCATCTTTCTGTCCAGCGGGAACATCTTGAACCAAGATAATGGGAAGTGACGCTCCATTTGAGGGATGCGGATCGCAATCCCGTTAGAGATGAAGCTCCAGTTCTCCGATATATCCAGAACTTGACTGTTCTTCACAGTCAAAGCGTCTCCAAAGAAGAATGCAGGTTTCATGTATTCTCCTTCCAACTTTTTCGAATTTATTATGGCATATAGGAAGTGAAAAGATTGGTTCTTGAGGGCATTCTTCCTCGTCAAAGGCTCGTCATTAGGGAGCTGGTCTGCCACATACCGAACTATCTGATCATACCTATAGCCCATAGCGGCCTGGGCATGACCCACCAGGGGTTCTCTAGCATCGTTAACTGGCAAATTTACTGAGATAAGGATAAAAGAAATAAGTTAAAAAAGATGACTGTCTAGTGCCCTCAAGCCTATGCGGCTCGGATTCAATGAAGCCTCAGGCGGCCCAACTCAGAAAAAAGCTTATGCGGCTCCGACTAGTGGAGACTCATGCTACAGTGACTAAACATAGTTATGCGGCTCTGTTCAAACACAACCTCATGAGACAGAGTTCGAATAAGTTTAAAAGGCTCATACGACAAGACGAGTTCAAGCGAGCATATGCAGTCTAAATCAAGTGAGCTTATGAGGCCCCGTTAGAGACACGCTCATGCGGCTCAAATGCAGATAAGTTCATACAGTCCAATTCGAATAGGCTTATGCGGCCCAAATCAAGTGAGTTTATGCTGAGTTTATGCGGCCCTGCTGGAGAAGCACTTATGCGGTCACAACAACAGGTCTCATGCGGTTCCGACATAGAACATGTCCCATGCGGCTCGAGACGTGTATACGACACACAGAAAGATGAAGGCTCGCGCATAAAATATGTGACATAGCCATGATAGTTAGGGTTCCAGACTCACGCAAAGGTCCTTACCATCGATAGCGGGGTGGACGTCGGAGTGAACTACGGGTACGTCAGCTGGCGGAGGAGCTGCCACATTCGTCGTCGCAGAAGCAACTTTCTTACCCTTCGTCGCTGATGAAGACACTGTCTTCTTCGCCGCAACAGTCTTCTTGGGAGCCATTACTATGATCAGAGAAGGAGGACAAAGACAAGAAGAGTTAGGGCAATAGCAGAAAGTAAAAGAAAGTCTTTTCCAAACACCCTGCTATTTATAGGCAGAGCCCCAATGGACCGATGCATCGGTCCATGAGCAGTATAACCGACTCTTCGGTTATTAAGGCGATCTAATTATTTAGGGCCAGACTCTTGGGATCATGCCCCAAAAAGCGGCCTTAAAATCAAAACAGTAATTAATACAAAAAGATTTGCACACATGACAGGATGACGTGGCAAGGAGCTCATGCGGCCAGACAGCCTCTGCGGCCCAAAGGGTCTATGCGGCTGATTGACCAATGCAGCTGAGGAGGCTATGCGGCTGGGGCATCCATGCGGCAAGGACATTATATGCGGCCAAAAGAGTTTATACGTAGCCATGCTTCTTATTCAAAGTATTTCAATTTTACAAATTGAAAACTTTGAAGGGGGTCTTGTAGAAGCATGGAAAAGAATAAAAAAAGATCCATGCGGCCAAGGATCCCCATGCGGCTCAGAGGGCTCATGCGGCTCAGGGACCCATGCGGCTCAAGCGTCTATGCGGCTCGAATAGTTCCATGCGGCCCAGAGAGGAGCCACGTGGCCCTCAACAGCTCTTTCCTTTGTCTTCTACTGCATTTAATGCCTTAACGGCTGACAGCTCTGACCAATGACAGAAAGATACAATAATGAATCTGTCATAATGGCAGACTCCTAGGGAAACGAAGGATATCTCTGACACAATCCGTCAAAATCCCAAAAGACCTTTATGCGGCCTTGACACGTGGACAGTCGCATGCGGCTCAGACAGAGACCACCTATGCGGCTCAGGCAGAGGCTACCCATGCGGCTCAGGCAGAGGCTACCCATACGGCTCCCAAGGACTATCTTCATGCGGCTCACTGAAAAGCCATCCATTATGCGGTCGCCTACGTTTATGCGGCTCAGATCATCTCCATGCGGTTCAAATATTCAGAGGCCCCTCCCAAGTAGCCTTGACACATGGCCAGCCTTATGCGGCTCAGTGGGGGGGACAATCCTCATGCGGCTCAGATTTCCTAAGTGGCTCGCGGTTTTACCAGCATCCCTACAGCTATCAGCCTAATAATAGTGGGACACGTGGCAAGATTCATCAACAAATCCTAACAATCAGGTTTAGTGCCATCCTCATAATTACTGGGATCAAATCAGATCATTGCAATCAATCAAATTGAACACGTGGCAAAAAATCCGAGCTTGGCATAATAAATCATGAGGATTTATGGCAATCATCATTAATTGCCCACAGAGATTTGATGCAATCACATTATTTTCTCAAATCTATTATGAACGACCCAGATTTATTGATCCTTAACCGCCGACTTTTGAGAATGGGCAATTATTGTAAACCCTAATGATGCCCCCCACTCTTATAAATAGCAAGGTGCCATTCCCTTGCAATACACGGAAAGAGACATAGACGAGCAGAGAGGAGAGAGCAGAGAGAGAGAGAGCACCCCCCCTCGGATCCAGAGAGTCAGAGAGAAATTAAAAGGAGAGCATTTCTTCATCAACGCCAAGCAGTTCTACTACAGAGCCAAGACTGCACCCGATCGTCCAAGGAGTAAGGCAGAGCTACCGTCGCTTTCCCGAGCCTCTATCGTTACCCCCCCAGAATCTAAAATAAATAATTGTAATTAGATTGCTGTACCTAGGTTTTTGTCCCTAGGCTTTCTTTGTACAAGCGAGTTTGTATTGTGAGTCTAAGTTCAGTCCTCCGATAATTATTCTGTACTTTTACAATCAATGGCAAACACCCAGCTTCAAGCAGAGCTCAAGACTGTTAAGCAGAATTTAGAACGAAAAACTCAGCTACATTAAGCTGCTGTTAATCAAATAGATGCTCTGAAGCATCAAAAGACTGAATTTGAGCAGCTCCATAATGAAGAACTAGCATGTCAAACTGCTGCTCTGCATCCATTCGATCCTGAGTCAGGAAGGATTGAAGCCAGACAGCGGGTGCTAGATTCCTGTAATGAAAGAGTTTAAATTTTGAAGAAACGAATTGTAGAACTTATTACTTATCCTTCAGAATAGGATGAGCAAAGTTTTTTTTATTACAATGTATCTCTTTTTGGAATAGAAATAAAATGAGAAACTTTTTGTGTGGTTCCATTACTTGTTGCATACCTTATCTTATTATAGATATAAGTAATAGAGTAAAAAATATATTCAGAGGTACTGGACATGATATATTTCTTGATTAGAAAATAACAATATTTATTATATCTGTTCAGAGGTAATATGGACGTGGCAGAATATAATGTTTTTAGAAATACTGTTATTTCAATAGACTACTTTATCAGAGGTAATAGGGATGTGACAATTTGCTAATATAGATAATCAGAATTCAGAGGTATGAAGGACATGAATTCTTTTTTTTTATAAGAAAGTAAATAAAAGACGATAGATACTAAGATTAATGAATGTATGGATGAACAGTCAGACTCTTTTTTAGGATGAATGAACAGTCACCTCGGTTTTTGAGGAAGAGACACTGAATGAATGAACAATCATCTCGATTCTCGGGAAGTAGAATGAATGAATGAACTGTTGGACTTCTTTTGAAGAAGAAAAGTCACATCGATTCTCGAAGCCGATCATCTAGTCGTTCTGTCTATAAATAGAACAAAACTTCTGTAGAGATTGTCAACTTCTTTTCTTTTTGTACAAAATGTCTTCCAAAGATTTGCTCACTCCGAAGATCGAAGGTATGATTGAGACGCTTCCTGTTGAGCCTCCGGTTCCTCCTCAGAAAGAAATGGGCGAAGGCTCGACCGTTCCTGCACCAGAGTAGGATCTGATTGCCAAGTTGGCAGAGCCTGGGAAGACTACTAAAGAAGAAGCTGCAAGGAATGCCGCCTGTGAGTTGCTAGTGTGTTCAGACAATAAGATGTTTGAATTACTGGCAAATTATTTATTTAATCATGAAGGATCGAGTTCTCGTCCATGTCCTTGATATTATGTAGCCCTTTCTGGTTTTGAAATAAAAATGAGTTTTATTTACTTCATTTCTCTGAATAAATAATCATTTCACTTTTATACATAATAGTTCTTGAGAAATTTGCCATTAATAGGCATCATAGTAACTCTGTCATCCATATCTGTTAACTGATAGGCTCCATTTGAGAAAACCTTATTTACCATATACGGACCTTTCTATTTTGCTTCAAACTTGCCTTTGCTTATATGGGTCATAGTCATAGGACGTCTGACCGTAAGGACTAGCTCGCCTTCCTAAAATGTTCGTACTTTGACTTTACGATTGAAAGCTTTTGATATACGGGCTTGGTAAAGTTCGATATGTTGTTGAGCTAGTAGCCTTTTCTCATCAAGTGCTTCCAATTCTTGAAGCCGGAGATGATCATTATTTTCTGTGGTAAGTTCATTAGCAATGGTGATTCTTAAGGATAGAATTTGAATTTCCAGCAGTAAGACAACTTCGTATCCATATACCAGAGAAAAAGGTGTTCAACCTATGGGATTACGGACTGTAGTACGATAAGCCCATAGACATTCTCCAAGATTCTCACTCCAATTGCATTTGTTAATAGAAACAAACTTTTTAAGGAGTTTGATAATAGTCTTGTTGAATGCTTCAGCTAACCCATTAGTTGCAGGATTATAGACCGTAGAAGCAATATTATTGATTCTGCTATCATTACAGAACCTAGTAAATTTCTGACTAACAAACTGTGGCCCATTATCATGGATGATCCGACGAGGTATGCAAATTTGTATATCACGTAATGTTTGACGAAGTTGATGATACTATTAGTCTTCACTTCAGCTAAAGGTATAGCTTCAGCCCATTTAGAGAAATAATCGATTATAGCCAAGATAAACCGATGTCCTTTAGATGAAGGAGGATTGATAGGACCAATTACATCCATGCCCCAAGCTTCAAAGGTCCATGAGGTAGCAGTTGGGTAAGGAAATTCGGACGGTTGGTGAACAAAATCTGTATGAATCTGACATGCACGACACTTCCTTGCATAGTCAATGGCACCTGATACCATAGAGGGCCAGTAATAGCCCATACGTCGGATACGATCATGTAATTTAGGACCGGGCTGATGTGCTCCACAAATGCTATTATGAGCTTCACGTAATATTTGCTTTGCTTCATCAGCAGCAAGCCATCTTAAGAGTAATCCATCAAAAGTTCGTCGAAAGAGAGTTTTGGTGGTATGATATAATAGAATCGAAGCGATCACCGACGAATACTTGTAGCTTCTTTAGGATCTTTAGGTAGTATATCATGTACTGTAAAATCAATAAAAGGTGTTCTCCAATCTTCGCTAATGACATTGACTTCAGTTGAATTACTGAATTCAATATTATGGTTGTTTTCAATGCAAAATAATTCTCTATTGGAGATAACAACCATTTGCTGTCTTTTGATCGAAATTGCCAAGACCGCAGCCAAATTAGCTAAAGCATCAGCTTCTGTGTTGTATGATCGACGTACATGTTCAATGAAGAATCCTTTGAACGAAGAAGCTATTCTGATTGCTGCTTCATGGTATGGTACTAGATCTTGATGTCAAACTTCGTATGTACCTCTAACTTGATTAACAATCAGCTTAGAATCACCATATACTTCGAGATATTCAATATCCAGTTGTTTGGCTAATTGGAGTCCAATGAGCAAAGTATTGTATTCTGCTACATTGTTGGAGCATGATTCATCTAAGGAATAAGCTTTCTGAATAGCTAATCTATCTGGTGAAACAAGAATAATTCCCACTCCAACAATAAGGGTGTCTCCAGGTCCAATTCTAGATGCTCCATTGAAGAACAACCGCCAAGTAGAAAATTCTTCTGAGATCATATTTGATTCCAATGTCTCATCTGAAATTTTGTCATATAGCTTAGTTGTCTCAGGGATAAGATGAGCTGCTAAGAAATTAGCTAGTGTTTGGCCTTTCACAGTTTTTTACGGAACTTACACCATATCATATTATGCTAATAATATGGCCTATGTAGCAAGCCTAGAATTGAGTGTACTGGGCTTCTTCATTAAGACCCGAAGAGGATTAACACGGGAAATAACATGAATAATTTGGTCGATAATGTAATGTCTTGTCTTTTGAACAGCAAACATTAGGGCTAAGCATTCCTTCTCCACCGGACTATAATGATGTTCAGCTCCAATCATCGTTCGACTAAGGTAGTAGATGGCTTGTTCATGCCCTTCTTTGTTTTTCTGAGCCAATAAAGCTTCCAATGAATGGTCCATCGCCCGGACATACATTAGGAAGGGTATTACTGAGATTGGTTGTACAAGGACCGATGGATTTACCAAATATCGCTTTATGCCATCAAATGCTTGTTGACACTCTTCTGTCCAAATGAAAGATACACCTTTCTTTATTAACGGAGTAAATGGTCAGCAGTGTCCAAATAAATTCGAAATAAACCTCCTGATGTAAGCCAATCGACCTTGGAATCCTTGTAGCTCTTTTAGGTTGCGTGGAGACGCATCTCTTGAATGGCTTTGATCTTCTCGGGATCAACGTGTATACCTTTAGAGGTAATGACAAATTCAAGAAATTTGCCACTAGAGACTCCCAAGAAAGATTTGGTGGGGTTCATTTTGAGTTGATGCTGGCGTATTAGATTGAAGATACTTCTTAAATCTTGGAAATGATCTTCCTTTAGACGACTTTTAACGACAATATCATCAACATAGCATTCGATAGTCTTTCACAAATGATCTCAAAAGATAGTACTCATAGCCCACTGGTAAGTTGCACCCGCGTTCTTTAGACCGAAAGGCATGACCGTATAGCAGTATACTCCACGAGGAGTACAGAATGAAGTGTGTTTTTCATCTTCAGGATTCATCCGGATTTGATTGTATCCAGAAAATCCATCCATGAAAGAGATTCGTTCAAATCCACAAGTATTATCGATCATGACATCAATAATTGGGAGAGGGAATTCATCTTTAGGGCAAGCATCATTAAGATTTCAAAAATCTATGCACACCCGAACTTTCTCGATCTTTTTTAAAACTGGTACAACGTTGGCTACGTATCCAGTCAGGATGCTGTTCGTCTCTGATAAAACCACATGCGATAAGCTTTTGACTTCATCATCTATTACATCCATCATCTTAGGCTTGAATCGCCGTTGTTGTTGTTTGACTAGTTTGGCATTAGGTAAGATATTAAGCTTATGAGTCACGACTTGAGGATCTAATCCTGGCATATCCTCATAACTCCAGGCGAATACATCGATATATTTTCGAATGAGGTGAATCAGTTCTTGCTTATTATCCTTTGGAAGATTTTTGCTAATGAAGATTGGTCGCGGTACACCCTTCTCTCCAACATCGATCTGGATCAGTTGATCCTCAGTAGGTGGTTCTCGTTGTTCGAAACGGAGTTTCCACTAAATGTCCATCTTTTGAGCCCAAGGATCTAGTTCAGGAGCTTCTTCAATATCGTCTTCATCATCTTCTGAGAACTCGGCAAACACCATATTAGAAGATACTGTTACCCGATGGACATGACCAATACTAGTGTGATGGAAGTGGTGAAGCATAACCTAATCCTCGCTTTGTTTTACTGTAATATTTTTGTGATTTTCCTTTTGGAACAAAAATACGAATAGGGGTTCGCGTTCCCTTACCACTATTGAGACCAGTTTTGAAATCATAGCCCATTTTACGGATGATTGCCTTAGATTGTAAACTATAACGACGTAATTGTAGCCTTCCTGTATCATCCTTATTATTGCTGTTGGGCATGATTTTTTGTTTTTCTCTTTTGTTAAAGAGTATAGGAGTTTCGCCTTTCTTTCGAGAAGGTACTAGAAAAAACGATTCTTGTATTGAATCCAATAATACCATATTTTGGAGAGATGACATGACTCCTATTGTAAGTGGCTTAAAGCTATTTAGCATATCCAAATAATATTGAGCATAATAAGAGACATCAGTATACTGCAAAGGAGATGCTTTATTGATCTTTACATCGTCATTTACAACGCGACCTTTAGCCTTAACAGGCTTAGTCAGATTGATAACCAGAGGGGGAGAAGAAGAACGAGAAGGAGGAGGGGGCTTTTTACGACGAAGGTCGATTACAAGTGGCTCAGAAGAGGTGAGCTTCCTTTGTTTCTGACTAACACCGGGGGGCTGCTTCTTGTAGGAAGGAAGGTAGATAGTCAACGTCTTGGAAGACTGAGGACATGATGTGTGGCCTTTGTCAGGGATCACCAAAGTATCATTCGGTACAGCTTTCTATTCTTCATCAATATCTATTGCCAATACCACCTTCATGAATTCCTCCTTATACATGCGAGAGTCGTTACAGTATGCTTCAACTCCCTTGAAAGGATTTAAGTCTGTAACTTCTTTTTGTACTTCTCCATTGCTATGCACATATTTGAAACATTAGTGGAGAGTAGAAGGTATAATGTTGTGTTCATGGAGGAATGGTCTTCCCAGTAAAGCATTGTATGAACCATGATTATCAATCACGTAGAAAGTCACCTTTGTATGAAGATTACCAATTTGAAGTTTCAGGCGTATCCCCTCCAAAGGTTCACTTCTTCCTTGATTGAACCCCAAGATAGTAGTGATAGTTGTAGAAAGGTTATGCACTGGGATCTTCAAGACGTCTAGCAGAGTGTTCGGCATGATGCTAAGTACAGACCCTGGGTCAATCAGAATGCGATCGACTTTCATGGTGTCCACATATCCCATGAAGTAGAGAGGACGATCATGACGATTGTCCTCTAACAGCTTGTCATCTTGTGTAAAAGTGATGTTGGATTTTATTTCAAATACACTATGACAATGTGTACAACTGACAGGCTCTTTTTCAGGCTTCTTGAGAAGAGCAAGACAAACATCAGCCTGCATCAAGGCTTCACTTAACATTTCTCGAGTTTCTTTTGAGAGACGTAAGAGTTCAAAGATTGATAATCTCACTGCAGTGTTAGCTAATTGAGCCAGTATATCAAAATTATATGGCTTTTCAAGTCCGAGAGATGAGGACTTCTTTAATGCTATATCAAAGCGGACATGTTGCTTTTCCTTATCTGCTGATGTTGGTTTGGGTGGAATTGGTTCCACTACTGACGAAGAGGTAGGTAGTATGTTCTTAGCAGGGGAAGATGATGAAGGAGGAACATCAGTAGATGGGGCAGGATTCTCTTGAATTTCAGGAAACTCTTTGAGGTAAGGTTTCCCAGATCTGGTGCCAATTAGAATTTCCTCTTCTGCTACTGGTTCAAAGGATACCATGTTGCAGCTCTTCGATTTAGTTATGGAACGCTTCTTTTGATTGGAAGAAGAAGGCGCTTCAAAGTCTGCCACTAGATCGGGATGAATCCACATGATTTCTCCTTTGTCAGTGGATAGTGGAACAAGATCTTCATTTTTGGGAGGTGGAAGATTCACGATCTCAAGAGTAGCTCTCGGGATGGGTACAACACCATCTTGTACTAGTTGCGGTAGAAAGTCACCAAATTGCACAGAGACGACATTGGCCGTCACAGTCTTCTCATCCTGTTGGAGAGTAACTGCACCAGAGTTGACCATTTCTTGGATTTTGCCTTTGAGCACATAGCATGCTCGAGTTGGATGTCCTATAAATCTGTGATAAATACAATATTTAGGGTGGTCAGTTTTACCCACTTCCTCTGGCCATTTTGCCTCCGGTAGTTGAAGCTTATTGCTTTTGATTAAGCAATCAAAAATGCACATAATATCATCTTCATCAAAAGAATATTCTTCTTTTGGACGAGGTGCTTTTTGTGGTGGTGCTGTTGGAAACATAATTTTTCAGTTCGGTGACATGGCAAATGTCAAGAATTTTAAAAAATAGTAAACAGGTGTGAAACCTCTTTCAGATATGCGTCGGAAAGGTATCGACGTCGAGATTCTGAATAAAAATATAAAAAAGGTTAGAAACTAACCTTAGATAGACGAAAATGGCCCGCAACAGAATTTATCAGTTCTGGATACCCTGTCGTAGATTCGACGCCATGGGCAAACCTCTTGGAACTAGGGGATCCAGCAATCAAAGGTTGGAGTAGACATATAAAGGTAACTTTTAGATTTTGTTTGAAGTAAAATAGATGAGAAAAAATGGATGAAAAAATTGTCTACAAGTCGACTAACCTGCTGTGACGTTTTAGACTTCGATTCGGTGGAGGTTCGACCAAAGTAGCACATCATGCACCTCTTTAACAGCCGCAAGGTTGCTCCTATAGTTGCTAGGGTGGAAGAGGATGATGATAGGGTCATGTGAGTAGTATTGATGGTGCAGAAATTAAGGAAAAATTAGGAGGAAAAAGGGGGGTCGCTAGTGTTTCGGGTTTGGAGTGTTGGCCGCTAGGTTTGGGGGATTTGTGGAGTAGTAGGCAGTTATGAGAGAGGGGGATGGTTAGGGTTTGATAGGTATATGTATATTTAGTACATGGGCCTTGGTTTGATCTAATTTGGATATTTGGTTCTCCAAATCGTACTATTATTAATAGGTTTTCTATTTTGGTTATATGTTTGACCAAGCCAAATATATAAGGAAATATTGCATATGGCTGCAATTAAACCTCTAAAATTCCCTTAAATATATGTATACTTTGTTTTGGTACTCCTAGTTAGGCTCTAACTAGTAGGGTTGACAAGGTTAGGGTCCGAGTAGCATTACTAGTCAAATTGGATCCGAAAATCAATTTAATGAGTCTCATGTGCCATTTGTAAATAAGTAGCACATGGGAACTTGATTGGATGGTACACCCTAGGCATATTCATTGTAGACTCAACTTGGGTTAAAATCATATATTGGGTCATACGGTTTTGATCTATGTCAAGTCCCAAAAGCAAATTGGAAGTTGGCTTAAAATTACGATAAATGATCAAATGGTCTAAGTTGACCCGAAATCAAGCGAAGCCAAAAGAATATTGGGGAACAAATTTTAATGGGACATGATATATCAAACTGAAGGTGGACGATTCTAGAATTTAGTTATAGAATTGGATTCAAGAAAACAATATTTGTTGTGCTTCAAAAATCAAAGCTACGGTAAACTACTAACATAGTCATTATTAACTTTAATATTTAAAATATTCATATAAAAATAATTAAAAATAAAATCTAAAAATCAGGGGGCTTACAACCTACCCACCTTAGAAAATCATAGTCATTATTGACTTTAATATTTAAAATATTAATATAAAATAATTAAAAATAAAATTCAAAAATCAGGGGCTTACAACCTACCCACCTTACAAAATTTCGTCCTTGAAATTAAAATTAACATAATTATATAGAAAAATCTTATCATATGAATAATTACGCTAATACTTACCGGCATCTACGAATAAGTGGGGTTAACGCTCACGGATAGAATCTTCACGCTCTCAAGTTGATTCTTCCGGAGAATGGTGCCTCCATGCAACTCGAACCAGTCTAATCATCTGCCCTCTAAGTATCTTCTCACTCATATCCAAGATACCTACCGGCTTCTCCTGATATGATAAACTGGGTCCCACCGTGTGTAACGCCCCAGTCCCAAAATACGTAGGCTAGGATACGTATACATGCCAGCTACGCATCGAGAGGACTCCAGCCCAGCTCGAATACGTATAAGCTGTCTGGCTTTCTAAAGCAATCTATCCATTCAAAAATATCTCAATCCACTAAAGATAAACTCTTGTATAAACCAAGTAAACTACTGCTGGTCAGACATTAGCAAACCGGTTACTACAAGTAACAAAAAAAGATAATATATAATAAAGTGGACCAGACTCTAATGCAATTATCTTGAACAAGCTTATAATGAAAGATAAAGCTTGTAAAACTAGGCTATACAGCAACAATGTCAAAGTAATCTAATATAGGACAAAATCTAATCACGGAAGAGAACGATAAAACATCAACTAAATATACCTGCAATCTTGGTGTAACAATCATCCTCCATTAGTGTACCATACCTTCATCTAATACCTGGAGAGATCACCAGGTCCTCAGAGGACTAGCAAGACACATAATATACATGCCTACTGTACAGTAAATAACATGCGAGAAAATAGAAAATGGTACAAGGAGCAATATGAGACTAAAGAATAAGTATAAATGGCATACCGTCAAAGATAGTGCTATCAAGCGTGACTAATAGTAAGTCGGGATAACCGCAGCCCGATGGGAGCTTACAGTCATATAGTCAGTAGCCGATGGGAAATCTCTAACTACAGTAAGGCGCATTCGCACTCGATGGGAGCTCACGAACGAGGTGGTCAGGTATAGTCATGTCTAATAACAGGTCAGGGTCACATCAAACGATCATGGCTGGGTCAAGTCAATCAAGTACCAAAAATTAGACTAAGGTCAAGTCCAAGTCAAACAGGTCAGGAGATCATGGCATGGACAAAATACCACTATCACTAGACATGAACAGGATAAGAAAGTAGAACAAGTAATATGGAAAATATTAAAAATCTACGTGCACGTAAAACTAGAAAGTAACAAGAACACATAACAGAAGAAATATGGAACTAAGTAAGAGATGAAAAATAGTAATATGGAAAAGCATGTAAGTACTGTAGAGTTTGGCAAGGTGTACTTGCCTGAGGGTTACACGGAGAACCAACAATATATCGCCAATCAACAAGTCAGAAAGTCCAAGTCTCACAACTGCCTCCAGAATCTATAATAGACATTACCAACGTTTCCAGAGTAGTCAAATTAGCTAGGATTGCCTATCCTTAAGTCCAATTCTGGACACAGGGGCAAAACGATAATTTCTGGTCAAAACGGTGTCCGCCGTTGGACCCGCTTTGCACCAAAAGCGTGCCAGAGTCAATGGTCTCTAAGGTTGTCAAACTATATGTCTACAAATTTGTTTTAATGATGAACCCAATGGTATGTCCAATTTTGGATTCCGGTGGGCCGTGCACAAATTCACCAGTTGAGTTGGATCGTGGGGCCTGCAAAACGGCGATTCGATCAACTGTCTCAGAATTGGACCAAACTTGGCATACAGGACCAGAAAAATGATACGGTCCTGGTAGCGTAAATTTTGTCTCGATTTGACGAACGTGCACAAAGTAATTAGAAAATTTGCAAAGAGGTCGATACGGTGAATTTTGACGGATACGCATCAAATTCGTCGCGCACACGCAACCAATTTGAATTCCGGCAAAGCCCACACATCCACGAAGTCGATACACACCTTTTGATGCTTTCCGTTCGTGACTACGTCGTCCGGATTGGCGGGACGCACGTCGTGTGGATGAATTTTGTGTTTTTAAAAGACAGATTTTTGGAAAACTTTAACCTAATTTTAAACAGAAAATAAGCAACTAGAATTAAATCTAAAAGTAAGGTTTCAATCTCGGTTAGGTTGTCTAGAACTTTGTTCAAGTGATTTCCCAAAATTTGCGATATCCTGATCGCAAATCGACCGCCAACTTGGGGTTTCAGGACAATTTCTAATTTCCAAAAATTGAGTTTTTTTCTCGATTTTGGAACTCGATTCTCGTTGCGTACATTGCAAAATAAAGTAAACTAATTAAAAGGAGTCCTAAAGGGTTAGGTTGTCTACATACCAGGGTAATCGGCACGCAAAACGATCGAACGTGGCGGCGGAAAACTACTCGTGAAGTCGGCGCTTCACTGCAAGTTGTTGCTGTCCTATTTTGTGTCGTGCGTGCACGCGCGATGGCTCTGGCCGACCGGAGGTGGCCTGCAGCAGCGCTGCGGTGGCACGCCTGGTGTTTAGGAGGGTGCGCGCGAAGGCATGGGTCATGAGGGAAGAGTTGGGGTTAGGGTTTCCATCATTTCGTATATGCGTGGGTGTATATATTTATATATGGGAAGGCTCGAGTTCTCCTTTAGGGGTCGGGCCATGTATGGGTACTGTTCACGTGAACAGTACCCACCCAATTCTTTTTTTCTTATTCCATATCTATTTATAAATAAATAAATAAATATATAAATAAATATGAATATAAATATAAATATAAATATAAATATAAATATAAATATAAATATATATATATATATATATTTAATATATATATATATATATATATATATATATATATATATATATATATATATATATATTAAGAAGTCCTAGATATATTAAATATATATATATATATATATATATATATATATATTTAATATATCTAGGACTTCTTAATATATATATATATATATATATATATATATATATATATATATATATATATATATATAAGAAGTCCTAGATTTATTAAAGAAGGCTCAAAATGCCGAAGCCTGCACACGTATACAAGGCAGAAAAAGCCTGTACAAGTATATCACCAAAAGGAAGACAAGGAGGAGAAGAGACGATCGATCGCCACAGGTTAGGGGGTGGAGAGAGGCCCAGAATGCTCTCGGACTGTGGGAGCACTCGGTGCTCCTTTTACGGCATTGGCGAAAGATTTTTCGAATGAGGTGGTCGGCTTAGTATTGGCGACCTTCATATCTCGCCTTGTTACGATTCTTCCAAATCGCCCACATGGCGGCCGCTGCGACGATCTGGTGACCATGAGAGGCTGAACCCCAGGAGATCGCTAGATCGTTGAAGCGTCCACCGCTCGGCTCCATACTGAAGTGCTGGTTAAGGGTCCTCCAGATACTGCTAGGCAGGTTCCTTTGGCAGAATATGTGGTCTATAGTCTTCGATTGACGATCAGAACATCACGCGCAAGCAGATGCTAAGCTAATGCCAATTGTGTTAAGGATATCGTCAGTAGGCAATTTCTTTCTGATGGCTCTCTACATTAGGAAAGACCACTTCTTTGGGATGCAGGATTGCCAGTAGTGGGCAATGGAAAGATGCGGTTGCCTGATACCCTGGACAATGATTCTCGTCGATCTTACCGAAATTCCCCCGATGCCTCAGATGTCCATATCAGCGCGTCTGCCTCGCGGCTGATACTTAATCCGCGAGCACAGATTCTTTCCGCCGTTTCATTATCGGACCATTCCTAAATTTTGTCCCAGTTCCAGTCGTTGGTAGAGGGATTCCACAGGTCTCTAATCTTACTGTCTCTCGGGGTCTCAGCGAGGCTCGGGATTATGCTATCCCCAACCTATCTCTCCAGGAATGGGTCCGAATCGCCCGCCCCCAATCGCAATCTCATCGCAGGTTCAGCAAGGTCTCTCCCGATAAGAATACGACGCCAAGCCGCTGAGGATCTGCTGTTGGATATGGCCATGGAAGGGTGGATGTGCTTGAAATACCTGGCCTTTAAATACCTGGTCCATAAGTTGTTGCTCGTGCGAATATTCCACCACAGTTTCATCGAGAAGGCTTTAACGATATGAGTGAGCTTGGTGAATCCCAATCCTCCTTCAACTGTCGAATGGGCCATGGATTCCCAGCTAGCCCAGTGATACTTGTCTTGGCCGTTGTAATGTCCCCCAAAAGAAATTGCAAAAGATCTGCTCGATAGAAGAAAGAACCTTCTTGGGTGGGGAGCATGCAGCCAGAATGTGGATGGGGATGGAGGTGAGCACGTGATTAATGAGGGTCATCTTGCCGTCTGGGGATAGAGTGGCATTATGCCACCCTTCAAGTTTCTTCCTGATTTTTGTGATCAAGTTCTCAAAGATTCCAGCGTTGGATTTCCTGTACACAAGAGGACAATCGAGGTAGTTGAACGGATGACGGTCAACAGAAAAGGATGTTAAGTTGGCGAGGTTGATAGCGTGCTCTCTCTTGATGTTGTGGTGGGCATAGATAATGGTCTTGGAGGGATTGATCTTCTGGCCGGAGCATCTAGAGTACCTCTGCAAAGTGTTGTGGACCACTTCCACTGCTCCTTCGTCCCCAGATGAAAAGATGATTAAGTCGTCGGCGAATGCCACGTGAGTGATGATGGAGCATCCACTGGATATGTGGTAGTACTGGAAGTTTGGGGTATTGACCATGTTGTTAAGGTTCCTACTCAGAGCATCTGCTGCGATGATGAAGACAGTTGATGATAGAGGATCGCCCTGTCTAACCCCGCGATTGGATTTGAAAAATTCCTGAGCTTGACCGTTAATGACCGTAGAGAACCAGGAGTTGCTGATGGATCTCCAGAAGATGTTGGTCCAGGTATCCGAGAATCCAAAAGCCCTGAAGACCCAGATCATGAATTACCAATCTAGTCTGTCATATGCTTTCACCATGTCAATTTTGACAGCGATGTTGCCCCCTCTAACTGGGAATTTTATGCATGTGATTAACTTTTGGGCCAGCATAATGTTGTCCTGGATGTTTCTCCTGCGAACAAACCTGCTTTGCTCCTCAGATATGATCTTGGGGAGAATACCTACCATCCTGGTTACGATAATCTTGGAGATGATCTTGTTGGTGATGGTACAAAGACTGATGGGACGGAAGTCGCAAAAGGACTTCGGGTTGTCTTTTTTCGGGATAAGGATCAGCTTGACACTGGAAATGGCTTTGGGGTATGTGGCCCCTTCCAAGAAAGCGATGGCTACTTCGGTGATGTCCTGTTTGATAATGTCCCAGTAAGTACAAAAGAAAACCCCTAAAAAGTCGTCCGGGCCTGGTGCACTGTGCTCGTTCAGAGCCCACACCGCATCTTTGACTTCCTGGGTAGTAGGGGTTGTTCCAATCGGGTGTTGTCGGTGGCGTTAATGAGGAGGGGGATTTGTTCAAGGAAAGAGCTATCTTTGTGGAGTAGAAATCTGTAGCCGCCTCTTGAATGTTTTTTTGGTCTGTTATAATGGTCCCGTTGTCGACAGTGGCATGGTAGATTGATAATTTCTGTCTGCGACCGTTGACGCAGTTATGAAAGTATTTCGAGTTCTTATCCCCCTCGCTGTCCCATTTCAGCGTCGCTTTCTGCTTCCAGAAATCAGTCTCCAGCTTGATTCTGAATTTGAACATAGCCTTAGTGAGGTTCAGGGCTTTCCTGGCCGCTACGGAGCGATCCGAGGCAAATTTGGCTTCAGCACGGGTGACATCGTCCTTTGCGACCCGTACAGCTTAAAAAATGTCCCCGTAAGCATGTTTGCTCCAATGGGAGAGTGCTCTTCTCGTAGCTTTGAGCTTGTTGCTCACTCGATAGAGGGGGTTGGGAGAGTCATCTCTCTTACACGCTTCCGCCACTATGCCAATAAATTGTGGGTGCTCGATCTAGAAGTCGAGGAATTGGAAGTTTTTTTGGAATTATTGGTATTGTTTTTAATATCAACCAGCAGGGGCGCGTGGTCAGATTCAGATGAGTTGAGGTGGGATAAACTGGTAGTGAACCCCATTCCTTACCAGAAGGCGTTCGTGAGAGCCCTTTCCAGCCGGGAGTATTGACGTCGTTTGCCTTCCTGCATGTTGCACCAGGTGAATGCATTGTCGGTGTACTGGAGGGATACTAGATGAGCGTTGAAGATGAAGTTGTTGAAATCTTGCATAGCCTGCATGGGAGGAGGGCGACCTCCGGTTTTCTCTTTTCTGCAAGTAACCGCGTTAAAGTCCCCAATGCAGAGCCACGGAGAGTTGTTGTTGTGGATATTGATGTCAAGGAGGTCGTTCCAGAGGTGTTTCCTCTCAACGATATCGCATCTGTCGTGAACCGCTGAGATGATAGCGCGCTCTGGGATCATGTATATATATATATATATATATATATATATATAAATATATAACGTATTTAAATATATGTACATATATGTAAATTCAATTGGCAATAAAAATGACAACCAACAATAATAATATCTAATAGTAATAAATATATTTATTTAATCACCACAAAATAATAAAATGATAATAAAATAATTAAATGGTGGTTTGGTGAATCTATACTACTCACCTTTATCCGGGTCCAAAAAATTGTACAATTATCGTAAAACAATATTTAATAATAAAAATACCAATTTTTGTACAAATATTCAAATAATTAAAAAAATGTACATCAATACCTAAAATAATTTAGGAAATATTTGTACACACATAAAATATGCCTACATGATCGTCCTTGGTCTCACCACATGCCTACAAAGGCTCGGATTCAGTTCGGGCCCAGTTCGGACTAAATTACTACAACCGGGTCATCTAAAAGTCATAATTCTTATTAAATAACTATTTAAATTATTTATAGGGGTCAAGTCTCAACTTTGGTTGGTTTTTCTAGTTGTGACACACATATGGCTCGACCTTTCCTAACATGGCTAATAGACTAGTCAAAGTACATGACTACACTATCGGTGCTAAAATTTCTAGTCGATATGCGTCTCAAAACTTAATCATGACTAGGGCCAAATATATATATATATATATATATATATACAATATTAGGCTATTATAAATATAATCCTATATATATACAAAAATTGTATTTAAATCTATTTGACTGTATAACTGTCACGACCCGCTACCCAAATTGTTGGGCCGGATCGAGCCATGTCCAGCCTACGCTTGGTTAAAACGTAGTAAGCTGTTCTGAGAATAGACAATAAAGTATCTAAGCTGCTAACAGTTCTAATATCACATTTAAAAGGTTCATCACAACACAGCATCTATAAGCGAGAGTAAAATAAGTACAGACTTAATAATACACTTCCAAAGTATCTAACTGGAGACAAAGTCCAGTGACTACAAGATATAGCATAAACAGTTCAATAACTAAGCTAAAAAGAATCTAAGCGAGACTACCAAGCGAGGTTCCCTGCGGGGACTTCCTCGGGAGCAAAAGCCTGGTCCTCTGTAGTGGGTCTATAGAAAAGATCACAGAGCAAATCTTCCTCCGAAAGTATGCCTACAATGTTATCCTGTCAGGACGGGAGCAAGTTCTTGTACTACAAACATATAATACTGATCATGTGATAGAAAAAGATAAAATGGCATAATCCTGGCATATCTTAATTCATCCAGTTTTAGATACATTTCATCATGGCAATATATATTCGTTTTAAAGTTTAAAACTGTAGTAGGTGAGTGATCAGTCAATAGGTAAATAGGATGTACAGTAGTACATATCAATTTTCTGATGTGTACATACGTACACATAACGGCATCGGTGTATATCCATGCACAAACGCGGGGACCAGAACATACGACAAAGTTACATATAGAATGTAACAGTGCTCGATAAATACATACGTAGAAGGGGGGCATGATCACGTACTCTACTAACAGTTTCCCCTTAACCCGTTTTATAACATGTGAGTGATACGAGAACAGTATAAAGCATGGTGGATACTGAGAGCAGTATAAGCATGGTAGGTACTTGTAACGCCCCAGTCCCAAAATACGTAGGACTAGAACGTAATCATGCCAGCTGTATACATATGAAGTATATGGACCCTCGTATATATACATAAGCTGTAAAATGCAGTAACCAAGGTATTAAATCTCATCTACAAAGATAAATTATGGTATAAAATCAACTTTGAATTTGTTATGTATACAATCGTTTGGCGGAGACAAATCCACTACCAACTAATTTAAATAAGGAAGAATTTATACAAGAGAATAAATTGGTCGAGCGAAGGAGATGAGGATCCAAAAGCAACATCTCAAAAAATAGAGCGCAAGTCATGGCCTTAGCTAGAGCACCTGCAAATACAAGAACACACACCTGGCGAGATAACCAGGTCCTCAGAAGGACGTAACAAGACACATAATATCATGCCGATAAACTGAATAAATAAGCTCAACAGAAAAGTATGCATGAGTAAAGGTTCCTACCCATTCTAGGTGATATGCACTTTGAGGACAACGTTCTACGCAGGGGCTGTAGGCTCAGCAGAGTAAATAAAGAGTGGCAGTAAGTAGCGCTCATCCGAGTCGCTATCGGCCTTGGACAGAAGGTAGTGCTCATAAGAGTCACCCTCGGCCCAAAATGTGTGTAAAAATAAAATGTAGCCCCTACGCTAATAACTGTCCCCTCCCCCCAATGATATTATACATGCGTCGTCTCCACGATACTGTTTAATCCTTAATAACCGCCAAGTCTTCTAACAATCTATTGACAGTTATATCCTAACGCACGGCCTGTACGCACCGATGTACGGTCGGTACGCAAGTCCGAAGCTATATGCGACTCACCACTCACACACAATCTGTGGCACATCGTGACAGTTTATGAGATGCACATACGGTGGTCCCTTAACTCTAAGCCAATTGCATAAAATATAATAATTTGCATCTATATATAATTTTGAAAGAACAACATAAAGAAAAAGTATACATGATATTGAGCAAGAAATTAAATAGTAAAGGCAAGGTGTCTTGCCTGGTGTGTCGCCTGTTGTGGTGTGACAATCCGACATGTCATGTCTGTCCAGTAGCCCTGTTTGTGGAATGGTCCGAGAGTCACGAGAAAATTAGGGATATCATTAGTCATGAGAAATGAGGATAATTGGAAGAATTTACGGGGAGTAAATACTTATATTATTCCAGAAAATACTTATAATTTATGAGTTAAATAATTTTACGTAAATACTTGAAATTAGTTATATATATTAATTTAATTTGAAAAATATTTTATTAAATACTTTGATAAATCAAAATCGTATTTAGATATAAGTTTGTAAAAGTAGAATTTTTTTGGTAGACATCTATGTTTTATTAGTCAAAAATATTTCCATGAATATAATAAATCTAGAAAAATATTTTGGAGAAATGTCGAATATTTGAAATTACCTATATAACTCTATCATTTATTCTATACATGTAGTTAAAAAAAATAATAATAATACAAAATTTTTGAAAATAATACTTTAATAATAATGATAATAATAATGATAATAATAAATAATAATAATAATAGTGATAATAATAATAAATAATAATAATAATACTTATAAGTTATAACAGCAATATAATATAATCCTAATAATAATAAATAATAATAATAATAAATACTATTACTTACAACAATGTGCTTTCTTAAGGAAGAAAGAGAAAACAAAGGAGTGGAGAGAGAGTGAAATCGAGAGAGAGGGGAATCGGGAAGGGCGAAGGGGTTCTCACCTCGGGTCGTCGACGGCGAAGCTCCGGCGGAGGCGCTGGGATGCCGGAGGAGGCAACAAGGAGGCCTCGGCGATAGCTCGTGCAGACGATGGCGGCTGCGGTCCTCCATCGGCGGGGCGGCGGTCCCGACGGGGTCGGGCGCCTGACGCAGAGGCACGGGGGAGAGACGACGTCGGTGGTGGCGCAAGGTCCGTGGAGGCGGAGGCGGTTCTCAGGCGGGTTAGGTCGGGAGACGCTCGTGGCGGAGCATGGAGGATGGAGAGGGGTTTTCCGACGGAAGGTGGCGGCTGGGTGCAGTCAGCGCCGGTGGTGGCGCGGAGTCGGGTGGAGGAGTTCATCGGGTCGCCGGATCTGGGCTGTCCACGGTGGCGCGGCGCTGCTCGCCAGTGGACGACAGCGGCGGAGATTCGTGGAGGCGACGGCCGTAATCCAGAGGAGCGGCGGACGACCGTACTGCACGGCACGGGGGCGGGGCGTTGTGCTCACCAACCCGAGGTCACCGGAAGAGACTCGTCGGCCAGGTGGAGGTAAGGGTTCTGCCTCCTCCTCTTCTTTGTCGTGGAATTTTGGACGGTGGTGGTAATGGTGGTCCGTTGATGATGCTGGGGTTGTGTTGGCTACGCAAGCGCGGGTGGTGACGGATTTTTGAGGGTTCGATGGTGGTGCGGTGGTTCCCCGGTGGCCGGCGGTGGAGACGGAAAGCCGGAAGACTGTCGAGGGTGATGATGCCGACGGTGGTGGCGGAGTCGAGGCTGAGCTAGAGTTAGGCTAGGATTAGGATTAGATTGTCGGGTTGGATGTGTCGTGTCGGGGGTGTCCGACACGGCGGGGTGGACGTCCGGGATTGTCGGACGCGGAGTAGCAATGTATTTGTACAAATAGAATATAGTGGATGAGACACCGACACAATGCACGGTTTGGTTGTGGATGGAAAATTTCTGGAGGAGTACCTCTTCTTCTATAGGAGGTGGAAATTCCCAGTTGGATAGGGATTGGGATTTATTTAAATCCCCAATAGATAATTCATCATTTAATTAAATAGATTTAAAGTCAATTCAACCAAATCCAAATCCAATTTAAACCACAACTTTAATTTAAAGCTATTATAAATAAAGATAAGATAACTCAAATTTAAATTGCCATAATAATCAAACATTAAATCAAACTATTTTTAAAATGTATTTTTATAAATAATATAAAATAATAATAAATTAATTTCAAAAATCAATAATATATACATGTATAAATTTCATGTACCTTGTATGCAAACAAAATATTTACATAATTCATGGTTTTTCTAAATTTCTACTAACTTTAAAGAATAAATAAAATAGTCTTTCAAAAGAAAAAATAAAGGTTTTGGTAATTATCGTGGTATGCCATTTTGATAGAAAATGCTTGCTCATACCAATAACAAAATATCGGTTTCTATATATATAAACTATAATAAAATATTTTGTATATGAATAAATAAATATTTTAAATTTACGTATTTTACGCATTCTCACTCGACGTACGATACAAAAATAAATCCATATCAAAATAAATATATTTTTTTAAAATTATAGTAAAATTTAGGGGGTTTACATCCTACCCAACTTAAAAGAATTTCGTCCTCGAAATTTAGGAGAAATTAGGGTAGGTAGGGCGAAGGGGATGGTAAGAGTTTGTTCGAATAGATTTACGAGATCTTCTAGGGACGGGAATGCAAACAAATATTCGACGAGGAGGGGAACGACCTTTCAATGGCAATATGTCATTTGATCGACTAGAACAGAAAAATTTGATACGATCATGTATATGACGACCAATCAATGACTAAGCTCGATCAACCCTAACACTAACTTTAAAAGTGCAACCTCATAAGCAGGTAATAAACTCCTTAATCCTTTAATATCATCAATATTCGTGTAATCTCTCTTATCATAAATCGATCTTTCCATTAATTTCTTTCATACCACGTCCCGTTAGCAAAAACCAATATGATTATAATTGTATTCTAACTTCCTCTATCTCGTCATAAAATTTTCAAATAGTCTCAAATTTGAATTCCATAATCTTCATTATACTAGCTCACTTTATGTTTATCGTCCCAAGCTAAAATTTTCTCTAAAATTATAATTCCAAAACCTTCAACCAATTGGCCCAAGTAAAAGTTAAAATCTCCTTAGTACGATTTGTATTTGTTGGTCAATATACAATGCATCCTTAGGTATCAAAAAAGTTCGGCTTCAATGATAAATCTCGAAAACTAACAGTATACCTTCATAACTCAATCTTCTATCATCATAATTAAAAAATTTCTAAAATACTTGTTAGTCTCTCTCTTGAAATTTTGAATTCAACAATCTCATCTTCTTGATGGTAGTAATGTAACTCATCTTAACTTCTTATTCATAATCATCTTACAACATAATTCTCCATACATCCAAAATGTAAAGGTTTCTTTCTTCAACATTTGGTTATCCTTGAAAATATCATCATAACACAATATGTCATCGAAGGCAATGTCAACATTTTTCTTTATCAAAAATTTGCACCCATAAATTTAGTATATAAATTTGGTTCTTAAACCACCAACACTTCAGAAAATTCTTCATTCGATATTTAGTTACCTCGAAACAAATTTTGTAAATTTGAGAAGTCTATTTACCCTTGATTGTTTTATCAACACAATATAATATTTCTCACTTCATCTATTTGGATTTATCGCACATTTATTTATGTCCCATCTATACCTCATAATCTTGTAATTATCTTAACCACTATATTATTTATCTATGTTGTGGGGTTCTCCAATCTAACCTCTACTAGCCCAAGATTGTCATGATCAAATTTCATTTCGCATAAGGGAATCAAACAAGGAACAAGGTTGCATAAACAATGGAGAAATTATAGTAAAATATGAGTAAGCAATTTTAATTAGAAGAGAGAAAAGTAAGTGTTGCTAATATTGCATTATGAGTAAAAGGTGTTATGAGTCTAAGTAAATCAAGATAATACAAGAAAATAAAATGACAAGGGTTAAGCAGTCAAGATAAAACGCAAAGTTAAGCATTTAACGGATTTAGTAGCTCGCAATCGGCCAAAGATTTGAGTCGAGATTGAGTCCAAATATATAGTCAAAAGTATATCGGTACCATGGTATAGGTTATAGTTGAGTCTTTATGGTCCGAAAGTCGTACCATAAAAATAGAGTACAAGAAGACGTGTTTTAGTGGGACATGATATACCTACATGAAGGTGAGCCCGTATAGGTCTTGCATGTGAAATTTGTGGGACGAAAAAGTCTAGTGTTGTGCTCCAAATATCGAAGTCACGATAGGGAACACCAAATGATTAAAAATAGAAAGTGGGTTTTCATAAGGTACTAATTAATACTCAAAATAAAATAATAAAGCACGAAATAATTTAGGGAATCTCATAGATCAAGGTAAAGTAAGTTAGAGACATAGTTTCTAGAGAGAAAATAGTCTCATGGATAAATGTATGATTAAGGGAATGATTCTAATCATTTATAAGTTTCAAACAATTAGATGGTCACGAATAAAGATCTAGAATTGTGGGAAGGTCGAGTAAGTCAAAAGATATGTTCATCGGTTTGGTCGATGACTAACTATACTTGTGGATATCCAATATTATAATCACATGTGGCATGGCAATCTAATGTAGGATACTTCTATCTCACTAGGGTGACCTTACTTGCTTCTTGGTCCTCTACCAATATATGATCTAATCTAAAATTTTAAGTTCCTCGAAATTTCTCAATAAAATTTCCAAGATACTCCACTAAGATTTCCAATCATCTTAGGCTGTCAACTTTAATCAAAATTTTAAATTTCTAATCAATCTTGAAACAACCCTTGTATAACGCAAATTGAATAATAACCTCTTTTTTTTCCAAATCTTAAACTCAACATTTAATAAGTTTATCAGCCGAATTTCATACTACAAAATGGAACATTTAAATAACTTCCGAATTTAATTATATATCATTCAAATGTGTATATCTTGCTTCCAATAAGTCACAACTACTCTTAAAATTTTTTTCACCAAAATTTAAATATTCATAGTCAAGGCTTTAAACTCGAAATTTAAATAACTCTATAAATCATAGATCATAGGACAAAATTTGAAATTTGAATTTTTCCTTCAAGATGATTTCATATCTTCCAAATATTTAAACAAAATTTTACCATCATCTCTTCAAACTCAAAAGTAAACTAAAAAATCATATGACTCAATTTAAAATCTCAAGCTCTCTAATAAACCATAATTCATAAACCCTCCATATTCTCTTATAATTTAAAACTCTTTAATAATTTTGAGCTAAACTTTTTTTTAATCCAAACTTGAACTCAACGTAAATCATGTGTCAAAATTTAAAGATGTTTCCCAAATCGGTTTCATATCATAAACTATTTTGTAATTTTCAAAAATCATAAATCATAAATTTGTTTTCTCGATCTAGCTGTGCTCTTATGTATACCATCTTGTTATAGCAAAATAAAATTCCAACTATCCATTGAAGGCGGTAATATGCTACTACCCAACTTGAAATTAACTAATCCTTAAAATCATACTTTTAGGAAAAATATCTTTATAACTCACATAAAACCTCAATGTACTCTAATTGTTAATGTAATCTTCCTAGCCATGTGTTTGACCTATGAGCATATAATAGTGTAGTCATCTTCCTAACTGTCACTAAGCACGAAAGATAAGGATTTACGGTAGAAAGAGTTCAAGCAGGATGCAAATCAAGGAGGTCGAACGAGAGTTCGGAATTCGAAGCAAGGGAGGAGGTCAAGCTTGTGGATGAGATTCCTAGACACTAATCCTATATTGCAGGCTCACATCGGTATAATTACGTAACCAAAGTGACAAACTCGACCTGCATGGGCCACCAACGTCCCAGTCCCAAAATACGTAGGACTAGAACGTAATCATGCCAGCTGTATACATACGAAGTATATGGACCCTCGTATATATACATAAGCTGTAAAATGCAATAACCAAAGTACTAAATCTCATCCACAAAGGTAAATTATGATATAAAAGCAACTTTGAATTTGTCATGTATACAATCGTTGGGCGGAGACAAATCCACTACAAACTAATTTAAATAAGGAAGAATTTATACAAGAGAATAAATTGGTCGAGCGAAGGAGATGAGGATCCAAAAGCAACATCTCGAAAAATAGAGCACAAGTCATAGCCTTAGCTAGAGCGCCTGCAAATACAAGAACACACACCTGGCGAGATAACCAGGTTCTCAGAGGGACGTAACAAGACACATAATATCATACCGATAAACTGAATAAATAAGCTCAACAAAAAAATATGCATGAGTAAAGGTTCCTACCCATTCTAGGTGATATGCACTTTGAGGACAACGTTCTACGCAGGGGCTGTAGGCTCAGCAGAGTAAATAAAGAGTGGCAGTAAGTAGCGCTCATCCGAGTCACTATCGGCCTTGGACAGAAGGTAGTGCTCATAAGAGTCACCCTCGGCCCAAAATATGTGTAAAAATAAAATGTAGCCCCTACGCTAATAACTGTCCCCTCCCCCAATGATACTATACATGCGTCGTCTCTACGACACTGTTTAATCCTTAATAATCGCCAAGTCTTCTACACAATCTATTGACAGTTATATCCTAACGCACGGCCTGTACGCACCGATGTACGGTCGGTACCAAGTCTGAAGCTATATGCGACTCACCACTCACACACAATTCGTGGCACATCGAGACAGTTTATGAGTTGCACATACGGTGGTCCCTTAACTCTAAGCCAATAGCATAAAATATAATAATTTGCATCTGTATATAATTTTGAAAGAACAACATAAAAAAAGCATACATGATATTGAGCAAGAAATTAAATAGTAAAGGCAAGGTGTCTTGCCCTGGTGTGTCGCCTGTTGTGGTATGACAATCCGACATGTCATGTCTGTCCAGTAGCCCTGTTTGATGTGGAATGGTCCGAAAGGCACGAGAAAATTAGGGATATCATTAGTCATGAGAAATGAGGATAATTGGAAGAATTTACGGGGAGTAAATACTTATATTATTCCAGAAAATATTTATAATTTATGAGTTAAATAATTTTACATAAATACTTGAAATTAGTTATATATATTAATTTAATTTGAGAAATATTTTATTAAATAATTTGATAAATCAAAATCGTATTTAGATATAAGTTTGTAAAAGTAGAATTTTTTTGGTAGACATCTATGTTTTATTAGTCAAAAATATTTCCATGAATATAATAAATCTAGAAAAAATATTTTGGAGAAATGTCAAATATTTGAAATTACCTATATAACTCTATCATTTATTCTATACATGTAGTTTAAAAAAATAATAATAATACAAAATTTCTGAAAATAATACTTTAATAATAATGATAATAATAATGATAATAATAAATAATAATAATAATAATGATAATAATAATAAATAATAATAATAATACTTATAAGTTATAACAGCAATATAATATAATCCTAATAATAATAATAAATACTATTCCTTACAGCAATGTGCTTTCTTAAGGAAGAAAGAGAAAACAAAGGAGTGGAGAGAGAGTCAAATCGAGAGAGAGGGGAATCGGGAAGGGTGAAGGGGTTCTCACCTCGGGTCGTCGACGGCGAAGCTCCGACGGAGGCACTGGGATGCCGAAGGAGGCGGCAAGGAGGCCTCGACGACGACTCGTACAGACGATGGCGGCTGCGATCCTCCATCGGCGGGGGCGGCGGTCCCGACGGATTCGGGTGCCTGACGCGGAGGCACGGGGAGAGACGGCGCCGGTGGTGGCGCAAGGACCATGGAGGCGGAGGTGGTTCTCAGGCGAGTTAGGTCGGGAGACGCTCGTGGCGGAGCATGGAGGATAGAGAGGGGTTTTCCGGCGGAAGGCGGCGGCTGGGTGTGGTCAGCACCGGTGGTGGCGCAGAGTCGGGTGGAGGAGTTCATCGGGTCGTCGGATCTGGGCTGTCCACGGTGGCGCGGCGCTGCTCGCCAGTGGACGACGGCGGCAGAGATTCGTGGAGGCGACGACCGTGATCCAGAGGAGCGGCGGACGACCGTACTGCACGGAACAGGGGCGGGGCGAGGTGCTCACCAACCCGAGGTCGCCGGGAGAGACTCGTCGGCCAGGCGGAGGTAAGGGTTCTACCTCCTCCTCTTCTTTATCGGGGAATTTTGGACGGTGGTGGTAATGGTGGTCCGGTGATGATGTTGTGGTTGTGTTGGCCGTGCAAGCGCGGGTGGTGACGGATTTTTGAGGGTTCGATGGTGGTACGGTGGTTCCCCGATGGCCGGCGGTGGAGACGGAAAGCTGGGAGACTGTCGGGGGTGATGATGCCGACAGTGGTGGCGGAGTCGAGGCTGAGCTAGAGTTAGGCTAGGATTAGGATTAGATTGTCGGGTTGGATGTGTCGTGTCGGGGGTGTCCGACACGGCAGGGTGGACGTCCGGGATTGTCGGACGCGGAGTAGCAATGTATTTGTACAAATAGAATATAGTGGATGAGACACCGACACAATCCACGATTTGGTTGTGGATGGAAAATTTTTGGAGGAGTACCTCTCCTTTTATAGGAGGTGGGAATTCCCAGTTGGATAGGGATTGGGATTTATTTAAATCCCCAATAGATAATTCATCATTTAATTAAATAGATTTAAAGTCAATTCAACCAAATCCAAATCCAATTTAAACCATAACTTTAATTTAAAACTATTTTAAATAAAGATAAGATAACTCAAATTTAAATTGCCATAATAATCAAACATTAAATCAAACTATTTTTAAAATGTCTTTTTATAAATAATATAAAATAATAATAAATTAATTTTGAAAATCAATAATATATACATGTATAAATTTCATGTACCTTGTATGCAAACAAAATATTTACATAATTCATGGTTTTTCTAAATTACTACTAACTTTAAACAATAAATAAAATAGTCTTTCAAAAGTAAAAATAACGGTTTTGGTAATTATCGTGCTACGCCATTTTGATAGAAAATGCTTGCTCATACCAATAACAAAATATCGGTTTATATATATATATATAAACTATAATAAAATATTTTGTATATGAATAAATAAATATTTCAAATTTACGTATTTTACGCATTCGCACTCGACGTACGATACAAAAATAAATCCATATCAAAATAAAATATTTTTTTTAAAAAATCATAGTAAAATTTAGGGGGTTTACAGTACTAAGAGCATTATAAAACATGGTGGATACTCAGAACAGTATAAGGCAAGTGAAACATGAAGAGAGATGACTTGCAGTTACCCAGAAAGCAGTATTTTAACATAATTTAATCACAGTTTATTGTTATAAGCAGTAAATAAGCTTGTAGGAGTACTTGCCTCGAGCAAAGCAAGAATAAGAATATGAAGATACAGATGTCCAGTGTCATGTCAATAATGATATACAAACTCAGCCTCTAAGTTATGATTAAGATTTACACTAGTGGTGTGACACGACTCCTAACTGGATACTAGCGAAGTGGTGACCTAGCATAAAAGTCCAATGTGGGGGTGACACTATATCTAACCCAACACTTAGGGTCCTTAGAAACACAAAGATCACTTTAGAGTTTCACAAAGTCCAAACATGTAAATATATATACTAATAATAATAATAAAATATAATTTAAGGGCGATACATAAGCAAAATTTACAGATGTTGTCGGATGATAAAATAAATATCACCAACGCATCCAGAATGGTCAAATTAGCTAAGATAGCCTACCCATAAGTCCAATTTGGATATAGGGGCAAAATAGTAATTTTGGGTCAAAATGATGTCCGCCATTGGATACACTTTGCACCGAAA